>JAAGAY010147041.1:16970-70748 GCA_011801015.1 Ardeotis arabs | reverse complement strand
TCGCGCAAGGGGGGGCGGGCCGCGGCCGCCGGCGAGTGACGCGCGTGGGGGCCAATAGTCGCGGGTGGGGCGGCCCGGGGGGGCGGGGCGGGTGACGTCATGGGCGCCGGTCCGCGGCGGGGCTGCTGGCGGCGGGCGCCCCACGGCAGCCGTCGCGGCGGCATGGGCCGGCGGGCCGGCGGGGGCGGCGGGCAGCGGCGGCCGCTCGCCTCCCGCCTCTGCCTCCCCCTGCTCCTTCTGCCGCTCCTCCTCCTCCTCCTGCCGCCGCCCGCCGGTGAGCTCCGCGGGGCCGGGGGCGCGGGGAGGCGGGTGCGTGACCGGCCGTGGGGCAGAAGCCCGACGGGGGCACGGGGACGAGTCAGGGAGGGGGAGCGGAAGTGTGCAGAGGCCTGGGGTGCGTGGACGCACGTCAAGGGGTACAACGGAAAAGAGGTGCGGGTGCAGTGGGGCTCAGGGCGCGTGTGTGCAATGGGTAGGAGGTCTGCATGCTGTGGGGCGTGCGGGAGGGGGTGTGCGGTGGTGCGCAGGGTGCTCGTGTGGTGGCTCAGGGGGATGTGCTTGCCGTGGGTGCGAGGGACGCAAGCAATGGGATGTGAGGTGTGCATGCAATGGGGTGAGAATGGGGCACAGAGGGGTGCGTGCAGTGGGGGTGCAGTGCCTGCCTGCTGTGGGGTGCAAGATAACATGGCGAGCCTGTGTGGTGAGGCATGGGGTGCGCATCCAGTGGGGTTTGGGGCAACAGAAGTGTGCCTAGTTGGGTGCGGGGTGTGTGTGCGGTGGGGCAGGAGGTGCACGTGCAGTAGGGCACGCGGTGCATGTGCAATGGGACACAGAGATGCGCGTGCAACGACATGTTTGTGTAACGGAGCATGGAGGCGTGTGCACGGGGGGGTACCAGAAGCCCACAAAATGGGGCACAAGGATGTGCGTGCAGTGAGGCGTGATGATAGCCATACCATGGGGTGTGGGGTACCCATGCGGTGGGGCATGGAGATAAATGTGCAGTGGGGCACAGAGGTGTGTGTGCTGAGAGGATGCAGGTGGTGCGTGTGCAGTGGAACATCCAACAGGGACGCAGGTGTGTGGGTAGTGGGCCCGGGGGGCTGCAGGTGCAGGACAAAGGGCTGTGTGCACGCAGTGGGACAGCAAGGATGGACAACCTGCGGAGAGGTGCATGTGGGTGCAGCAAGGGGTCGGGATGTGCCGGAGGGACACCAATGGGATGGCGTGAGGTGATGAGTGCGCTATGGGGCACAGGGAACTGGCTTGGTGATGGAGATGCAGAGGGGGATGCGGGGGGGTGGAGATGACATCCCCTGGGGAGGGGAGCAGCTGGCCGGGGGCTGCCGGTGCCGTGGGGCGGGAGTCACCGTGGGGCAGCGGTGGGGCGGCAGCGGGAGCTGTCCGCGGTGCTGACAGCTGACCGCGGGAGCTGTCCGCGGTTCTGATCGCTATCCGCGGTGCTGACCGCCCTATGAGACCTGGGGCTGTGGTCCCGCTTGTGGGGGCGTCCCGCGGCTCCGGCCGCTGGCCTGGGGCAGAGGGGCACCCGCTTTCCTCCTTCCCCCCGACTCCCTGGATAGGAAATCCCACTCCTTCCTCCAGCAACACCCTTGTGTCAGGCTGACCCTCTGCCTGCAGCTGGCTCTCTCCACCTTGCCCTGGGCAAGCAGGCATGGGGATCCACGCCAGGACCAAGAAGCTCTGAGTGCTTCCACTCCTGGAGTTGCATTCACCATCCTGTCCTCCCTGGGGTCCCCTGCCAGGTCACTGTCCCTATGTCGGGAGCAGGGCTCTGGAGTGGCTTGGTGGTTCATAATGGGGTAATTTGGATCGAGTGCTCTTGTATTGAGACAGGTATTTAATGTCTGGCTTGTGTTGGCTGACAGTGAAGGGGAGAGGGAGCTGCCTTTGTTCCAGGCAAGGGAGCCTGGAATGTCAGTGTACAGCCAGCTGGGGATGCACACACGCAGCAAAACCACACGTGCACACAAGCACATGCGCGCACTTCCAGCCAGGCACACGCTGTGCAAAGTGACCCTTCTTCTCAGCTATCCCACTCCCCACTGGACAAGTCCTCCTGGGCACAGCCCTGCTCCCAGCCCATCCTCTGCTGGCATCCCCCTTGCCGGCAGCTTGTGCGGAGGCACATCTCATGCTTGGTGCATCTCTGGGGAATAATGGACGGGTCTCGCAGGCTGGAACTGGGGAAGTGTGGCAATAGTAGGGTGAAGCTATAGCTGCTGTCTGGAGACCAGGTCTCCCTTGACTCTACTGTGCCAAGGAAATGACTGTCCCTCTGCTGCCAGGGCTTCTGAAAATCCCTGGAAATCAAACTGTCAGACAGTTGGGCAGGGAGAGGTGGCCCCAGTGAGTGTCAGGGCTTGCAGGAAGTGTCTTACAGACATCAGGCTGTGCACAGCCATGCGCGCCTATGCGTGTGGGTGTGCATGCCTCCACTTTGCCGTGTATGCAGACAGCACCCACGTGTGCATATGGGCACGCATATGTGCACCATTCTTCCTCCGCAAACCATAGGGGAGTGGGGGGCTGTGCAGGAAGTGCAGTGCTTGCTCCTTCTTCTCATGGCTCTAGGGTGGGACTCTGCGGTTTATGATGGGCTCTGTGCTGAGCCTCCTTCACAAGCAGAGAAGAGGGGCATCTGTATGTCCCTGTGGGAGCTGACTTGCTGGGGCAGGGCTGAAGCCATATCCCTGAGCAGCCAGGGCCGAGGGCTCTTCAGGTGCCAGAGGATGAGTGCCCACAGCTCCAGGGACCAAGCTCAAGGCAATGCTGATCCAGGCATGATGCAAGCTATGCCAGGGCTGGGAGGCACAGCTGGGCACAGCTGATGACATCAGCCCTGGGGACACACTGAAATGGCACAGCCCCAGCCCCTCCTGCCTCTGGGCTGCCCATTCTGTGGCATGTTCAGAGCCTGAGCAGGTAGGCCTGGTCTGGGAGGAGTGCTGCAACCCCCCGTCCCCTACCCCATTGAAAGTCCCTTGGGTGTCTTTTGCAGATGGGCTCTTTGTCACCGACTACTTCACCCGCACACCACGCAAGCTCAGCCCCTTCCGCTCCTTTGCCAGCATCGAGCTCTTCCACTTTCACATCCCCGAGGACACAGTCATTGCTGTCTGGAACCTCATCACCTTCAAGGAGCAGGGTGGCACCTTTGGGGACCAGTGCCCAGACCGTAGCATCACCGTGTGAGTAAGCAGCCTTCCCTTTCTGTTTCCTTCCTGCGTGCCTCCACCTGCCCCTGCTGCCCCCTGCTTAGACGTGCCCTGGAGCCTGCCTGCTCGTCTGCTTCTTGCTTGCACATGCATCTGTACGTACACGCATGCATATGTGGGTACCCATGTGTGCAGAGATACACGCACATATACACATGCACACTCACTCCCTATGATTTATCTTACCCGGACCGTTGCAGGCTCCATTCTTTTGTGCATCTCCTACATGAAGAGTTTTGCCTGAACACCCACTCAGGGAAGCTCACAGCCACCAGCCAGGTCCTGGTTTACAGATGGCTTCCCATGATGTCTGTGAGCTTCCTAACAGCATGGAGGACAGAACTTCATGTGTAGGGCCTGCCACAATGCTTGGCTTGCACCCTGCTAACTACTCTTTCTTCCGCAGGTATTTCCGCTCAGGGGCTCCCTCCGTCATTAACCCACTGCACACGCACTTTCCCAGGGACACGGCTGTCCCTGGCTCCTTCGCACTGACCCTCACCTGGACCCTGCCCAACCGCACCACAGGAGTGTTCAATGTCACCAGCCCGCTGCCTGGGGACTGGTTCCTGGCTGCCCACCTGCCCAAAGATGAGGGCAAGATCTCCGTCAAGGTGAATGGCTTAAGGGGACCATGGGGTGGCACGGCTCACTGTGGGGCTCTGCTGGGGCCTGATTGTCCTGGGCTTGCAGCACCCAGGGCAGATGTCCCAAGTGGGAACAGTGCCCCCTGCCCTTTGTCCCATGCTGACTGTTCTGCTGGTGCAGGGGCTCTACGAGGAGTGCCAGTATCTCTTCCAGCCACAGCTCATCGTGCAGCGGCTAGTGAACATTGCCGTGCTGTACCCTGGTTATGTCACCGAGCAGAGCATGGCCCCACACAACCGCTCCTGCCTCTACAAGTGAGTGCGAGAGGGTCTCCTAAGAAGGAAGCATCCACAGGGTGGGCAGCTTAGGGTGCCCCATCCCTCTGGCTTGCCTCCCCAGCCCCACTGACCCCACTGAGGGGCAGGACCTGACACCGCTGTCCTGCAGGGTGTTCGTGCCCAGCTACACGTCGCGAGTGCTGGTGGAGGTGCTGCGGTGCCATGGGGCTGAGGGTTGCCCACTCTGGCTGCGTGTGCGGGCCAAGGCTCCCCCTCTGCACAACTCCACGGCGCTGGACTGCCGGGAGCACAGTCCCTGCCAGCTGGCACTGGACCTGCCCTTTTGGCAGCACTGGTACTACGTGCTGGTGGAGAAACACCCCGGGGTGCCGGGCACTGTCTCCTTCCAGGTCATCGTGCAGCTCACAGGTGAGGGTGCATGAGCACATATGGGCAGGGGGCATGGTCTTGACTCTGCTTGGGTGTCTGGGGGGGAAGAAGGTTGCCTACAGGATCTGGCCCCAGCTGAACGCAGGGTGATACTCAGCTCTGCTAGTATGGGGACACTGGAAGGTGTTGGGGTGGGTTGCAGATGGAGATGAGCGGTGGGCAAGAAGGGGAGGAGGGAACTAAAAGGGTCTTTACAGTGCCCCAGCTGACAACTCTGCCCCTCAGACTGCTCCCGACCCAGCCTGGCCCGGCCACCCTTCCTGCCCTCCAGTGCCTCCATGAACATGCCCCACTCCTTCGGCTCCGCGGGTGGGCTGGGGCTGGGGGACAGCCCTCCACCCACCAGCCCCAATGGCACGAAGCACCCGGTCCCTATCCCCACCAACTCACCCGCCGTTGAGCGGTGCTGGCCCGTCCGCCCCACGCTGCGCAATGAGCTGGACACCTTCTCTGTTCACTTCTACATCTTCTTCGGCCCCAATGTGTCGGTGCCGCCTGACCGCCCCGCTGTCTTCGTTATCAACCTCCTACCGGTGCTGGACAGTGGTGGGGTGCTCAACCTGGAGCTGCGGCTCAATGTGGTGAGGTGGCTACGCTGTGCCCTAGATGGGGCAGGGCATCCTGGGGGGGACAGGCTGGGAGGTGGGTGATGTTGGGGCTGCAGCAGGGTGAGGGACAAGATTTGGGTTGCTGTTAGGCTATGGGTCATGGGTCATGGTTTGGGATCTTTTGGGTGATAGAGCACAGATTGGGGTGCTCTGAGGGCAAAAGGATGGCCTGGATTTGGGTTGTTCTTGGGTGATGGAACATAGATTATGGTGCTCTAAGGGTGGGATGATGGCCAAGATTTGGGATGTTCTTGGGTGGGTTAGGGCACTGCTAGGTGGTGTGCCATGATCTGGACGCTGTCAGAGCAGGGGACATCCCTGGCTGTGGTTTAGAGCCATCTCTTCCTCTGCCATCAGAGTTCCCTGTGTGGTGAGAACGTGACAGTGTTTGGGTGTCTGAACCATGAAGTCCCGCTGACGTCTGGTGACAACACATCGGTCACCTGTGAGACAGGTAGTGACCATCCAACCATGGCCATGAGGGTCACACCCCCCATCTGTTTGGCAAGAGGCTGGGTGGGAGATGGCAGAGACCATGGAGGCATCTGGCCCAGGAGCCTGGCACAGGATGTGCTGTTCCTGGCCCGGCTCTGCCCAGGTGAAGGGGCTGCCCCCTACCCTGCTCACCCTGAGCTCTCCCTGCCTGCAGAGTCCCTGGCAGGATTCCTGCTCTCTGTCAACACAACAGCCAGCCTCAGCCGCCTGCGGATCCCCTACCCACAAACGGGCAGCTGGTACCTAAGCCTGCGCTCGCTCTGTGCCACGGAGCATGGGTAAGAGCCCCGGCATGTTCCCTCCCTGCGTGCCCAGAGGGGACATCCCCACCATGGCCTGCATCCATGTGTGCTGTGGGTCCATGGGTGTGCCTCCCCCCTGTGCCGCGTGTCACCACTCATGTGCGTGCACGTGGCTTTGTGGGCTGTGTGTCACCGTGTGAGTGCCTGCGTGGGCATGGACGGCTCTGCATTGCGCCTCCCTGACCATCTGTGGGTCCCCGCAGCTCTTCCCTCTGTCTCTCGGCTTGGAAGCGCCTGTCAGCTTGCGAACGTCGTGCATCTGTTGGTGCCTGCCCATCTCCGTGGCGGTGCCGATCTGCACCTGTGGCTGAGAGGGGACTGGGCTGTCGCTGCGAGGACAGGGCTTGGCAGTGCAGTGCCCCTGCTCTGCTCAGCATCTCCAGGGATCGGTTTTGTGTCTGAAACTCTGCACCTGGCCCGTGTGTCTGTCTGAGAGCCCTGTGGAGGAGAGGGGCTGTTGTTGTGTGCATGTGTCTGTACATGTGAAAGTCCATGTGGGGCTCTGTGCCACGCAGATGGTGCTGTGTGCGTGTTCAGTGCGTGCATGCATGTAGACAGCACTGGCTGTCTGGTGCGTGTGTGCAGATGGTGCTCCATGGACCTTTGCATGCACGTTTAGGTGCAGACGAGCAGACAGATCTGTGTGTGTTTGGGTTTGTGCAGGCAGACAGGGCTGTGCGCGTTCTGCGTGCACATGTGTGCAGATTTGACTGCGTGAGCACACGCAGGGACAGCTCACACACGTGCAGATGTGCCCTGTGCGTGCATGCAGATGACACTGTGTGCGTCTTTGCGCGTGTTGGGGTGCCTGCGTGTGCGCAGGCAGGACATGGTGCATGTTGTCGGGATGTGGTCCTGTCTGCGCTCTGGCGTGCGGAGCTGCCGAGGTGCTGGGGGTGCCCGGAGCCCCATGCGTGGGTGGCATAGGACAGTGGGGATGCTGTGCCTGCCCTGGCTCTTCCGCTGCATTTCCAGTTCACGCTGAGTTGCCAGTTGCTGTTGGTCGTTCCCCAGCACGGTCACACGCAGGCGTTGCAGGGCATGGTGTTAGCACAGCAAAATTCAAATGAAATAGGAACCAGCTGAGTGTGTTGCTAAAGGCAAAGTAAGTCTGAGGGCAACCACATTCCTCCTGCTTGCCCAGTCTGGCACAGGCCATTGCAGTGCACAAGGTCCTTGGGGACCCACTCTCAGCTGCCATATGTAGCACCAAAGCTGCTCATTTCCATGCTCGCCTGGTCCCTGTGTCTCCCATCACCTCCCAATTCAATGGGTGCAATGCGTGCCTCTGGTGGAGAAGGAGCTGCTCAAGGGGCGCAGGGTGAGGGCTGACCCCCTTCTTCTGTGCCGCAGGTTTGAGCCCTGCACCAACGTGACGGCCGAGGTGTACCTGCGTGCCTACCTCTCGCCCTGCATCAACGACTGTGGCATCTACGGCCAGTGCAAGCTGCTGCGCACCAACAACTACCTGTACGCTGCCTGCGAGTGCAAAGCTGGTGAGAGCTGCCCCCGGGCATCCATGGTACCCACTGCACCCAGGGGCCCCCCCTCCCCGGCATCCTCCCTTCCTCCCTGGGGGTTGTGCACCCCATTAGTCCCCCCACGCCAGCTCTTCACAGGGCACTGGAGAGGGGCTTTCCTGCTCCCTCCCCAGCCCCTGCCAGTGCTGCAGGGGTGACGGCGGCTCTGCTCGGCTGCAGGCTGGAACGGCTGGGGCTGCACAGACAACGCCGAGGCTTTCTCCTACGGCTTCCAGCTCCTCTCCACGCTGCTGCTGTGCCTCAGCAACGTCATGTTTGTACCTCCTGTGGCCATTGCTGTCCGCAGCCACTACCTCCTGGAAGCTGCCGTCTACATCTTCACCATGTTCTTCTCTACTGTGAGTGTGGGGTGGGGTGGCTGCGGCGGGGCAGGCGAAGGGCTGGGGCTGTGTGTGGCTCTTACACCATTTCCCTCCTACTCCAGTTTTACCATGCCTGCGACCAGCCGGGCATCGTGGTGTTCTGCATCATGGAGTACGATGTGCTGCAGTTCTGCGACTTCCTAGGCTCCCTCATGTCTGTCTGGGTCACCGTCATCGCCATGGCCCGGCTCCAGCCCGTGGTCAAGCAGGCAAGCGTGGGGACAGTGTGCACGGGGCGGGCACAGAGGGGACCCATCCTGACCGGTGCCCTGCTGCCCCCCCCAGGTGCTGTACCTGCTGGGGGCCATGCTGCTCTCCATGGCTCTGCAGATGGACCGCCATGGGCTCTGGAATCTGCTGGGGCCCAGCCTCTTCGCCTTAGGGATCATGGCCATTGCCTGGGTAAGGAGATACTGTCCCTGTCCTCTTATGTCCCCATCCTGGCTGTGCTCAGCATCCTGCTCAGCCATCTAGCCCCACTCCCAGGCCAGCATCCTCGCGCTGCCTTCACCCTTCCCTGTGAACCCCCTCTCTGGCTCCCTGGGGGATGTGGCATGGCAGCACAGGGGCTGTGCCCGTCCCTGCTGGGCCTGCCTCTTCCAGCTCCCCCTTTCACCACCGCAGACGGCTCGCACCATCCGGCGCCGCCACTGCTACCCACCGACCTGGAAGCGCTGGGCTTTCTACCTGTGCCCAGGAGCGCTGATCGCGGCGGCCGCCGTGCTGCTCTACGCCTTTGTGGAGACGGAGGAGAACTACTTCTACATCCACAGCATCTGGCACCTGCTCATCGCCGGCAGCGTCGGCTTCTTGCTGCCGCCCCGCGCCAAGCCCAGCAGGCGCCTGGGGCCACTGCCCCGGCGCAAGGGCTGTGGGTACCAGCTCTGCGTCAACGAACAGGAGGAGCTGGGGCTGGTCGATCCGGCAGTAGCCTCCATCAACAGCATTTGTACCAGCTGATGCCGATGGCAGCCCGGACTCCTTCGGCACGGACAGCAGCCCCACAGGGCTCAGCACGGACTCTCTTTGCTGGCCACCCGTCCCCGGGAGCGCCAGGACTTCTCTGGGTGGACTCACAGCCTCCCGTGCCGCCCTGTTCTTGCAATTACAGCCTGGTTGAACTTGTCTCCAGGAGTTGCTGTAGCTCAGTTTGGTGCAGAGCTGGGGGTACTTGAGGCTGAGCTAGGGCCATGCTCCCCTCTTTGCAGGGCCATGGAGGTGCCCAGGGGATGTGGCTGGATGCAGAGGGAGGAATGGCAACCATCTCTGGCTCTCGCTCAGGGGTCTGTAGTAAGAGCTGCTACTCTGCAGTGGGCTGCGCGGGGTAGACACAGCTCCGGCATAGAGCAAGGTGGCCAGCAAGAGGTGGGGGGCCAGGGGCTGTGGTCTTTTGGCTCACTGCAGGGCAGGCTGCAGAGCTGGGATGACTTTTCTGTGGCACTGTGCTGTCACGGGATGGCTGTGCTGTGCCAGGGCAGCTGGGACTCCCCAGAAGCTGGCAGGACCGTGGGGAGCCCATAGCCCTGGGGGGTTGCTGCCACCAGCAAGAGGTGCCACTGCTGCCTGCTGTGCTGATGCACGGGGCTGAGAGTGCACTGCCTACATGGGCCACATCCCCAGGAGCCCACGGCCCCGTTGGTGTCATCCCGCTGCCCAGAGCAGCCCCCATCATGGGTACACCCTCCCAGAGGCAGTGACCCTGCGTCCCTTTGTGTGCCACCAGCCATGAGCAGCTCCTTGCTGCAGAGACAGGCGCTAAGCATCAGTGAGAGGGGGCATTGCATGGACTGTACCCCCTCACCGGGCTGGGGCGGCTTTGTCTGAGCTCTTGTGCCTCATCTTCTGCTGTGGTCAGACCCATGGGCTCAGCACCCACCTGGTGACTGTGGTGTGGTGGCAAACACCCGGGCTGTATGCAGGGCTGAAGGACAGGGCATTTCCACCCTGCTCCTGCGGCTTGGAGGGTATGAGACGGACCAGAGAGGAGAGGGGAAATCCCACTGCCCCTTCGCACCCCTTGCTTCAACCCCCTGGATTCTTCCCAACTCCACAGGGGTCTTTGGAGGCAAGTCCCCAGGCAAAGCTCTGCACCCCGGCGGTCACATCCCTGCTCAGCAGAGCCCACCCGCCAGCAGCCCCCCTCCCCGTACCCCGGGTACAGAGCCAGGCACGGGGAGATTTACTGGATGCCTAACAGGATTAGCAACGGCGGGCGGGCAGGCAGCTCCATAATAAGATTGCAATCTAATTAAACCTGCTGCTTGGGAGCTGGGCCCCAGCTGGCTGAAGCGGGGTAAGCTCGAGGCGGGCTGTGGGGGCGGCTGGAGGGGATGGTGGGGATGGGGTGGGCAGGAGCAGAAGGAGGGGTGAGCTGGTGGGGGCGATGGTGCCAGTGGTGGGTTCAGGGCTGTGCTGCCCACATCTTTGGGATGTGCAGGAGATGATGGCTGCAGAGAACCAGCCTGGTGTGGACGCATGCCGGGGAGGCTGCAGTGGCTGGGCAGGAGCCTGGGTCCTGTGCAAGGGGGCTGAAAAGCTGCACCTGCTACCCCCCTTCCTCCAAGAGCTCACCCTCCAGCCCTTTCTCTGCCATGCAAAATGCCCTATCTGGTCCAGCCAGGTGGCTGATTAAGGATTAAATTTTTAATTAAAAATGTTACTCACTTCACCAAGTCCAATCACATCTCCCCAACAGTAGCAGGCCCCGGAGAGCGAGGAGCTCAGCTTTAGCTTTTGCATAGCAACACGCTGGAGGGAGGTGTACGCCGAGCACAGGGCTTGTGCCACCCCGGTGTGTGCACCAGCCCGGTGAGTGGTCCTGCACAAATGCACCCCAATTTCACAGAGATGTCAGCAGCATCCTTATCCCTCCCTCATCCCCCGGCTCACTGCTGTAGGGCTGAGGTGCAAACCTGCTGCTTGCCAAGTTTGTGTAGACCCTACACTAACAAAGCCCAGCGAGCATGCAGTAGGATGCACATTCCTCTTGCAAGCAGCTGTGCAGCCCCTGTCTTGCCCCACGACAGACACCTTGGGGTGGCACATGCAGGTCTGGATCCCCGAGGGGTCCTGGCAGAGGCAGGCAGGGATTTTAGCCAGCAGAGCCACCCAGGGAAGCCCGGAGGAGCCACACACCAGCTCTGCTGGACTCCAATTCCCCAGGCTGCCAGGGCGGCTCAGCGCTCCCTCTCATTTTAATTAAACCCGCGACTGCATTTTTTATCTCAAGGACAGGCCAAGTGGCCGACAGCGCTGCTGGGGAGGGAGCCAGGCCAAGCAGCGCTGGAGGGCATCCAGGCAGGCTTCATCAGCCCACCTCATCCCCTGGGGGCCTGTGGCCTGCTCGCTGGGAATCCCTCTCCCCACTTCACCCCCCAGCCCCAGCAAGGCAGAAATCCCTTCCCTTGCCCAGGGGGGCTGGCACAGCTTGGGGGCCACTGCCATGGGGTGTGAGTGCAGGACCTGTGGTCTTGCAGGACTGAAAGGTTTTTGCTCCGTGCTCCTGGCACCAAGCAAGGTGAAGCGGCTCTCTCCCACGGGACTCACAGTGCAGGGCGTGCAGCACTGTATCTCCCAACAAGCCCAACTGGGAGCATGCTGGGATGCCCTGTGGGAGACTCCACATCCCCTCAGTCACATCTTCTTTGTTGTGGGGTCGGGACGGTGGGCTCACCCTCTAGGGCTGGGTGAGATTTGACAGTGCATTCCCCGTGATCTCCAGTTTCAGCGCCATGGGGACGCGCTTAGGGTGAAGGTAGGACTCTGCCTTCCATCCCTTGCTCAGAGTTGGGGTCTCTGTGACTCCCACCTCCTGCAAGTGTAAACAGCCTTCCTGATGCTCCATCCCTGCATCTGCCAGGCACAGCAACCGCATAACCATGGCAACAGTGTCCCTATCACAACCAGGTACATCTGACATCCCCATGGCAACCGACTCCCGGAACAGCCGCTGAAGAGCTTCGCTTCCTTGGTGCTGGGGAGAGACTGAGGGGTTTGAGCCCCACCAGGGCTGATGGCTGCAGGGACATGGGGACAGGCACAGATGGGAAGGGCTTTGGCAGCACAAGCCTTCGTGGCTTCTGTCCTGCCAGCGAGGCTGCAGGGGACACAGGTGATGCAGGAGAACAGGGTGGCTCTGGGGACAGCATCACCCCGGCACAGCTTCCTGCATCCCAGCCCCATTCTGCCTGCTGGGCTGTCAGTGCCATCAGGCCAGGTTTCCCTGCTCTGACACAAGCTTCGTGGAAATAGGTATCCCAAAGGCTGGCACTGTGCTTCCCCCCACAACCTCCTCCCATCCCTAACTCCCACTGTGGGGATGCTCTCCCCACAGCCTGCCCTCCCCACGGGACTTCTGGACCCTCCTGCTGCTGCCTGCCCATGTCTGCTGGGGCAGGCTCACCAGACAGCGGCCCTGACACAGCTGGTCGTTGCAGACAGCAATTGCACACCATGCAACTTTAATGCGTCAGGCCTGAATTATTGAGCCCCGCAGCGGGCTGCGTGTGCGCAGGCAGGACCCATCACCCCTCCTCCTCTCCCTGCCCGCGCACGCCCGAGTGGGCAGCAGCATATGGGGGCTGGTGAGGGGTCCCAGCCTTGGGGTCTCTCAGGATGCAGGAGGGTGCCATGCCCCTCGCTAGCCCTGGGGAGGCGCAAGGTGCAGGTGGGAGCCTGGCTGTTGGTGCCACCAGATTGGCAGCCCGGGGGTTGGTGGTCCCTGTGCCAGGAGACCCCAAGGATAGCGTTATCTCTGCAGGGTGCAGGGGCAGGTGCATAGGGAGGGATGCACCATCTCGCTCTGCCCACCACTGTGGCATTTGCTCCCTGCATCCTGATGGAACCCCATGGCCAGAGGCAGCAGATCTCCTGCTGCTGCCCTGGGAGGTCCCTGCCCCACTTCTGCTCGCTCTGCTGCCAGGCTCCAGCAATATGAAGCCTTTCCCACCATGAGTGCAGGCAGAGCTTGCTCCCTGGCCAGGCACGGCTGTCACCGTGCCACTCTGGGGATGACGAAAGGCTGTGAGAATGGCCCAGCTGCTCTCTTCTTTTGCAATTTGCCTGGCGTACCCTGCAGCCACTTGATGATTTTCTCATCAGAGCAGCGTCCCTCGACCGCCCTCCCTGCACAGACCCATCCATCACCCACTGCTGGCGCTGGTGCTGTCTGCCCCACTCTGTCCCTGGCTGCCCCTCAGCCCCGCAGGCAGTGGCCCCATGGCAGCCAGCCTGGGGTGAGCAGCTCTGAGCATGCAATGAGGCATCCCTGCCATGAGGCATCCCGCCAGGTTCCTGCTCTGGGGCAGCACCGTGCCACGGGTACCCATGCAACTGGGACAGAGCTGAGCACGACAGTCCCAGCACAGAGCAGGGACAAGGGGCTCCAAGATGGACCTGGGGCATCAGAAACTAGCATTGACTCAGCAGCATCCCGCACCCCAGCGCCTGGAGGTGTGAGAATGCGGTGGGGTGGCGGGGGATGCCTGGTTTTGCATGAGGGTCTGGTAGCAGGGGCCATGGAGATGAAGGACAAATAGCTTAGTACTACGATTTTTAGCCACCAGTAATTGAGTTTCTTGGACAGGTTGGTGAGGGAACGTGCGGTGGGGAGGTGGACTCGGGAATTTATCCCTGGAAAGTTAAAAGAGGGCTGGCGAAGAGCTGCTCTGCCGAGCGGAAAAGCCACTTGAGTTGTGCTTAACTTCATCAAGGGAATGGCATAGAAATCAGGGAGCTTGCTAGAAGAAATTAATAGAGCAGCCGGGAGGGCAGAGCGCCTGCAGACAGCCTGAGAATTGCTCAGAGCAGCGTGCTGGAGACTTCCCGTAAATGAACGCGTCCTTTAATGAGATTTGCAGGGCCAATGTGGTTGAGGAGCGGAGTGGGCGAATGAGTGGGAAAGGGCATTCCTCAAGGAGGGGAAGCTGTCAAAATGAAGAGCTCAGGAAAGAGGATGAAGTTACATAGAAAACCAGTGCAACACGACCCCCAAAAGGGCTTTGAGGAACATCTTGGCAATGGCATAAAATCACAAATAATTTTGCAATGCCAGCTTTGAGCTGTTGCTGTAGCGATGAGGCTTTGGGGATGTCCAGGGGTGCCCTGGAGTGTTGTGACCTGGACCTGCCTTCTTCAGATGAATCTTGGGATAGGACCTGCCTGTCCTGCAAGCCTTCACCTTTTGTGTTAGGACAAGGAAGTCAAGAGTTTCTGGCCTCGGAGCAGACATCTAAGGCCCGTATATCAACACAAAGGGATGCTGCCGAAGGAGCAGCCTTGGCATGTGGTGGTAGGTGAGCAGGGGAAGGATCTCCCACGGGCTGCAATCGCAAGAACAAAATCTACAAGTACAAAGTGCAGCTGCCTTCGCTGTCGAGTGGTGGGAAATTAAGGCAGTTACTCTCGTGAGAAATCAGCCTTGCACCGACAGAAATCAAACTGTTACACCAAATGCAATCCTGGATAAATGTATCTTCAGATGCAAGCCTACAGAGGAAGATAAAACCATGTTAGCGAAGGCTGAGAACATTTTCCATGGGATGCAAAGCCACCGTTCCCTTTACGGCTTGGAGATTAAAGTTTTCTCATAAAAACCATTCCCCCTCCCCCCTCCTCAAATACCACCACTAAAATTTCCCTTGAGAAAACCAAGTGCTAAGCAATATGTTGTTATGTACGAACAGTGCTCTCAGTGGAAGCTGTGTTAAAGAAATCATATTGAATCTTCCTGTTGGAGTGTGAGTGGTGCCTGCACCGAGGGGAATATTACAGTTTATTCTTGCTTTATATAAAGATGCTTTGCCACCTTCAGGGCTAAAACCCAGGGCTCCACATTTCAAGGAGGAGTGTTTCGGCTAAAATTAAATGGAGTCAGAACAAGTGCAATCTGGAGGCTCCTGGTTCAGCAGGAACTGTGGGCTCCGGGCGCCAGGTCCTTCGCCCCAGGGTTCGCCCACAGTCAGCAAATCTCCTGCCAGCACAACTACAGATCCCAGCCAAGCCCATGAGGATTGTTGTTCTAATTAACTAATGAAGACATCTCCCACGGGGGAGATAGATAATCTGAACTGAAGGCTTTCTTCTTGTTTGGGGCGAGGCGGGACCTGGAGCAACACCCAGCTCCTCTTGAGGGACCCCGTAAGTGTTTGTCCACGCCAAGAATCAGCTTGGCTGCTCTTCATCTCTGGGTTTTCACTTCTGTCTCATCCTGTCTGCTGCCCTCAGGAGTTTAGGGTTTTTTTGTTTTTTTTTTTTTTTCCCAGACAAATCACAGGAGAAAAATTAACTTCTGAGGAGGGTGAACTCAATGCAGGAGCTCCCTGAGCTGCAGCCAGGTGCAGCGAGAGGAGGATCCGCTTCAAAGTGGGGGAGCCACTTCATTAAAAAAGTGAACCAGGGCTTTTGACATCAAGATAAACATCCTGATATATTTCAAAGCCGCTTCCCCTCCTTGTCCTTAAACACCCTCTTGCACGGGGAAAGGAGTTAGGAGCAGTGTGTGAGCGGGGTGCCTGCGGATCACGCCGAGCCCCGATTTACCCCACGGTAAACCTCTCCTTCGGCATCTGGAGTGGTTGAGAAGGATGTTGCAAGGTCGCAGAGCGAGGGTATTGTTGTGAATGCCAACACCCAGCGCTTTCACCACATCTAGGGGCTCTAACAGGGCGGCCAAACAGACCTGGGCTGTGGCTGGGGGGGGGGTCGGGTCTGTGTGACCCTCAGCTGGTCACCCCAGGGCTTGGAGCACCCTTTGGGTCAGGAAAGGGAAAAGGAAGGGTTGCTGCAGTGGGGAAGCCACAAGGCTGAGTGGCAGGACTCAGCCCAAAGCTGTGTTTGGGGCGGTTGTTTGGGTCATGCTACCGGTGCCTCCACTTTGTGGGATGGGAATGGGTTCCATCAGCAGGTAAAAACATTGTGCTACTTCAGTTCCACCAGACATTATGTACAGGCTCTGGGCTTTGACAGGCTCTGCAGCAAGGAGATCAGGAGAGTGGTGCACCTTTAACTTCCTCCAGAGTGGGATAAATCTGGGGAAAAAATCCTCCTCCAGACTCTCACTACCCCTGGGTTCTGCTCCAGCAGTCCTGGGGGTTGCAAGGCTTTTAGGGCACAGGGCGGCTGCTTGGTGTGCCCTGTTGCAGGCTGTGGCCTGGGATGGAGCCGTACGTCCAGGCTGCCCACAGCAGGACCCTCATGGTCCCTGGGCCACCAGACTGCAGCACTGAAACCCTGCTGAGATCCGCTGGTGCTTTCCCCTCTACTTCCAGCCTGGAGAAGGCCTTGCGTGCCCCAAAAGCAGCCTGCTTTCCCCTCCCCAGGCTGGCGCCACGCTGTCCTGGCCATAACCCCATGTTGCCCGTGTCTGGAGCCGGAGGGGTCTCACCAGGCACAGGGGTTGTTTCGGACAGACAACCACAGACCCTTCCCTGCCAGCGTCCCCTCCGCCCCAGCCCCGCTTCCCCGTGCTGAAACCGCCTGGTGCCTGCACCCCACGGGCGGCGGCTCAGGAGAAAGAGGCTGGGGTCCAGCCCTGCCCCCCAGAACCCCCCTGTCCCCAAGGGGGCAGGGGTCCCCTCAAGCCCTGCGGCACGGGGTGTTTTTGGGGCAGGGCAGGGCGTGCAGTGTGTGCCCCTGGCCGGACACCCCCACGCCTGCCCAGCTGCCTGCGCCACGCACCCCTGCGCCAGGAGCGGAGGGGTGAAGCAGACCCCGGGGAGGGGGAGAGGCTCACCCCCTTTGCACTGAGGGAAGACCCCCTGTTTTCGGGGGGGAGGGCAATCAGGGGGATGGCGGTGTCCCCAGCGGCGGGGCAGGATGGACTGGGCCGGGGGCCGAGGCCTCTCAGGACCCCCGGGGGCTGCCCCGCTCCGTGGCGGGGGGGATCCCCCTCCTGTGACGTCACGGGAGAGCCCCCCCCCGGCCGTCGCCCCGCCCCTCCTCGCTCCACGATTGGCCGCGCCGCCTTCGCTCCGCCGCCTGCGATTGGGTAGAGAGCCCGTCGGCCACGCTGCTGGCGGTGAGGCGGGCCTTCACCTGACCCCGCCCCTGCCTCCCCTCCTTGGTCTCCTATTGGCTGCCGCGTTGTCGCTTTAGTCCGGCCGGGCCCGCGTGACCGTCGGGGGGGCCGTGCACACCGCGGCCTGCTATGGTGGAGTAGGCCCCGCCCCCCACTGCTGCCCCACTGCCACCCTGCTGCGCCCCACGACGCTCACAATGCACTTCACCCAACTTCACCTTTGCTGGGGACCCACACATCCCACTGCACCCCCACTGCACCCTTACTGTACCTCACTTCACCCTCGCTGCAGATACACACACCCCAGTGCACCCCCCTTGCACCTCATGTCACCGTTGCTGTGGACCCACACTGCACCCCCCCCCTTACACGCCACTATGCCCCCTTGAACCCTCACTGTACCCCCCTGCATCTCACTTCAGCCTCGCTCCGGACCCACACACCCCACTACGTTCCCCCTTGTGCTACACTGCACCCCCTCGAATCCCCACTGCATCCCCCTTGCACCTCACATCACCCTTCCTGTGGACCCCCACACCCCCCTTCACTCCCTCTGCATCCCCCCTGCACCTCACTTCACCCTCCCTCCAGACCTGCACACCCCACTGCACCCCGCCTTGTGCTGCACTGCAACCCCTCAAATCCCCCTTACACCCCCCTGCACCTCACTTCACCCTCCCTGCAGACCCACACTCCCCACTGCACCCCTCACTGTGCTTCACCTCCTGCCGAGGTCACCCCCTACCCACCGCCCCAGCACCCCCAGAGTTTGGGGAATGGGTGCCATGGTGTCCCAGGGCTCGAGGGAGGAGGCTGCAGCATGGTGGGAGGCACGGCAGTATGGCAGGGAGCCAGGCAGGGTGGTGGGGAGCGTGGTGGGACAATGGGGATCACGGTGGGGTGGTGGGGAGCACAGAAGGATGACAGGGAGCACAGCAAGGTGGTGGGGAGCATGGGCAACCACAGCCCAAAAGTGCCCTCCTGTTGCAACCTCACTGCATGCGAGGGCTGAGGAAGGGAGACACCAGCTTTCTCCCACCTTCGCCCACCCTAGTCGGGCCCTGGGGCACAGAAAGCCAGGGCAGCGCTGTTTGCACGCACAGCCCCACCACTATGAGGCCTGGGGCCAGAGCTGCCGGCCAGCAGCACAGAGGATGGTTTGTGTGTGGCCATGCGAGCACCATGCCCACCAGGCCTGGCCCCACTCCCGGCAGCCCCCATGGCTGCGTCATGGGGCCGATGTGCCTCTTCAGCGCGGCCCTTCTCTCTGACCCGGGGCGCGCAGCTGGCGTGGGATGAGGGATGGTGCCATCAGAGCTAACGGACTTTCCCAGCACTGCTCGCCCACGCTTCTCCCCTGCCAGATGCTGGCTGGGCTGTGATGTTGCTGCTTACTGGTGCCTAACACCTGCCGTCCTTGGCCACCTCGCTAGTGGCCCTGATGGCCATGCCCCTCACCCCTCTCCGTGGCCATGTGTGAGGTGCACCAGCTGGCTAGTGTGTTGTGCTCGTCCTGTTTATGTCCATGGTGGGACACGCAGAGGCTCGGCACATCATTTGGAGGACACAAAGTGCCCTGGCAAGACCCTGGCAGATGGTGTTTGTGGTGGGGCAGGCATCTGAGGCAGCAGTGGACTGGGGCGTGCAGTAAGCAGGAGTTTGGGCAACATCTTGCCAGGGAGCTACAGGGACATGTACTGCAACCTCACCCTGAAGGTCATGCACAGCATCTGAGCAGTGCCAGCCCTGCTACGTCCTCAAGATGGACAATGAATGCTTCAACATAGACTGCTCACCCACCTTCCTGACTGGGCTTGACCTGGTGTGGACTGGCCTCTACGTGGGGTCCCTCTTCTCCTGAGAGAAGTGACAGGTCACTCGCCAGCCCTCCAGAAAGTGCAGAAAGTGGCATGTGGACTACTGTTCTGTCTATCCACCCTACATCAGCAACATCACCTAGATCCTCTCCCCGGGAGGATGTGTGCATCCTGGTGGAAGTGGTGGGGATGCAGGCAAGAACCAGTGACTGCTTTGCCGAGCGCAATGTTCCATGACATGTCTGCAACTACTGCTAGCTGATGGTGATCCATGTCCTGAGCCCCAGGAGCAGGATGGGGCTCACTGCAGCATCCTGCAAGCCCCCTCAGTTTGCCCACTGGAAGGGGTCCACCAAGGATCTGGTCACGAACAGACCATGGCCATAGCACGCGCTGCCTCCCCAGCCCCAGTGCTGCCCAGGATCACCCACCCCTTCCCTTGCAGAAGAATGCCGCCTGTGTCCCAGTTGGGCTGTCTGCCCCAACAGCAGACCGGCTCCCCTCCACAGCCCTGCACCACAGACCCCTCCAGGCTGGGGTCTGCCAGCCCCAAGCACAGCTGGAAGCCAACGGGGAGCAGGCAGCGGCAGAGAAAGTACCTCTTGCCCCATGGTGTGTGGCCGGGGAGTTTCTTGGAGGCTGTAAATAGCTGAGTTCCCCTTCTACTCATCTCGAAAGTGAGAAGGGGAACATCCCCCAGAGAGGGAGAAAAAATTGGTCGATGGTCGTCACTGGTACAAAAGCTATTTTTAATTTTATTAAAATGTCTCTTTTCTATAAACTTCCAAAATATCTGGGGCCTCTGCTATAAAGATTTGTGCTGTGGCTGTGTAGCAAAGCTGTTGCCCCTGGGATGAGGCACTCACGGTGGGGTGCAGCCGGCAGCAGGGGACATCTGAGGCTCCTCTTTGTGTTCCATGTGGGGAGAGCCAGGGGAACAGGGAACTCCGGGGCCACCCTCAAAAAGGGACACATAGTGGCCGAGGGGGCTGGAGTGGGTCTGTGGCCGGAGCAGGAGCTGGTGCAGGGTCTCACCCACCTGCACCAGGCTGTGGGAGAGGAGGTGGAGGTGGGAGACGGTGTCACTGGCCAAGCTCTCCAGTAGCGCCTGCTGTTGCCGCGACGTCTGCAGGATCTGCACCAGCAGCTGCTGCACGCTCTGGAGCAAGCCTGCCACGCCGGATCCTGCAGTGAGAGGGGGGGTCAGTGGCAGCAAACCCTCACCACGGTTCCCAGAGCCCTGTGAGGCTGTGGGGATGCTGCAGGGGGGACCCACCGTGCAGGCTTGCGTCCGACGCCTCTTCACCCGCTGCCAGCTGCTCACTCATGGCAGCCATCCCTGGGGAGCCCGGGGCTGCAGCAGCCACTGGTAGCGCTCGGTTTCCTCTTCCTATCCCCCGGGACGTCTCACCAGGAAAACCTGCCACAATGGTTTGGCATGGAGGGTGCAACCAGGGTCCTGGAGCCACCCAAAGCCCCATGCTCAGCCTGACCCTCCTGCAGAGCCTCTGCCTCTGCTCTGCCCCCGTGGGCACAACAGGACAGAGCTGCCCTCCTGGAGCAGGGGGACTTGCTCGAAGCTGCAGAACCTTACCAGCCGTTTGCTCAGCACTTTCCTGCTTCAGGGCAGTGTGACAGTCTGGAAGGAGAGCAGACACAGCCCGTGAGCCGTGGCTGCCTCCTGCCCTGGGGTGCACAAGCACAGTAGCCTAGGCATGGTACTCACCCAGGAGGGGAGGGGAAGGGAAGCTGCGACCGGCGTCTGCAATGAGAACCTTATCAGACCCTGCTCGCAGGGCTGAGGGGTTTTACTGGGCTGAGCAGGGCAAGGAAAGCCTTACGTGGCATAGCGGGGGGAGCGGATGGCACTCCAGCGACGTGTTCCCCGCCAGCTGCTGGAAGAGAGCAGAGAGGAGACATGCTCCGTCTGATGGGACCTGCCGGGGGAATCACCACCAGCCCAGGGTCTGCCCGGCTTGCCCTGGCCAGCCCCGCAGCCCGACATGCCCTAGCCACAGCTCCACAGCACCCTGCAGGGCCCCAAAGCGTTTTCACGAGCTAGATACAAAAGCAGGAGTCACTCACCCACCACTGCAATGCAGCCACCTCTGGGCTGGAAGGCAGCAGCGGCGTAGCAGCGCGCAGCAACGCTACACAACAGATTAGGACTGGAAGTGAAGGAGAATCCCACATCCACTTGAAACTGCAGGGGGAATTTAGGGAGACAGAAGGTAATTACCCAGTGTGGGATGCTGGCCGGGGCGCCCACGCAAATCAGACCCAGGGACGTATCCTGCATCACGTCAGTGCCAAACCCCGAGGAGTGTGAGGGGGGGCACAAGATCCGTCTCCAAGTGCAGGGCAGGGCACGGGAGCTGCAGGCAGCTCTGGCCCTCACACCCAGTCCTAACTCACCCAAAGCTTTATGGTGTTACTGGGGAAGTGGGGGAGCCAGGACCTGCTGAAGGAAGGGGAGTCACATGCCCTGCAATGCTCCACAGCCGCAAGAGCCCCCTGGGCTGGGTCGGGGCCACCGTCCCTTTGAGACCTTGATCTCCATGACTTGCTCTGGGGCAGCCAGCAGCCTTGCCATGCCCTCAGGCTGGGTCAGAGCCAGGGACTCCTCCTGCTCCATCCCACCCATCCCCATCCCCTCACACTCTGGAGCTGGTTTGGAGCCAAAGCCTCTGGAGAGAGACATCCCAACACCCCCATTGGTGAGCATCTCTGCTGGGGAACTCATGGCAGGCCCCCCTGACCCTCTAAGCCCCCATTCCCATCATGCTGGCAGGGCTTGGGCTGGAGCCGTGGCCGTGCAGCCTGGTGCAGCGGGGCAGATCGGTACTTACAGCTCTCTGGCTCATCCTTTGCACCCTGCAGCAGTGGGGATGGCAGCACGCCCAGGGCATCCCTGCCAACATCGTGCTCTGCAGAAGGAGGGTGAGGGGGTGCAGAAAAGAGCTTCAATAACCAGGAGACGAGGGATCCCTGCCACCCCACAGCCGGTACGAGCCCCGCTCCAGCTGCCTGAGCCCGCGGGTACCTGGTGGCTCTGGTGAGGATGGAGAGCGGGCGGCAAAGGCTGACCTGCGCTTCCTGGGAGGCAGCTTCACCAGGTCTAGAAGAAGAGAAAGACATTGTCACAGAATCATAGCATCTTTAAGGTTGGAAAAGACCTCTCAGATCATCAAGACCAACCATCAACCTAGCACCACTATGTCCACTAAGGGACCCTGGGTGGCCGTGCAGCACCAGCGCTCCCCCAGTATCCCACATCCAGTCACCCTGCCAAACCCACCTGCCCATCCCCAGCACCTACCCGGCATCCTCCGCTCGCCGAAGATGGGCCGCCCGGCCGCCTTCCAGATGCTCTTCATGGCTCGGTAGTACGGGGGCAAGCGGGGCGAGTGGCAGCCGACCCTCCGGCGCGTCTCCCGCTCCGAATGGAAAGCCTGCTTGAGCGCCTTCCACTTCGAGCGGCACTGGGCCACGCTTCGCTCGTAGCCGGCCGCCGCCAGCCCCCGGGAGATGTCCCGCCACAGCGCCTCGTTGGGTCGCGACGTGGAGGCCATGAGCAGGGCGGCTTCCCCCGAGCTCCCCACCAGCGCCAGGAGGCTGCTGACCTCCGCCTGCGTCCAGGCTCGCCCCCGGGGCATGCTGCCGAGGGCTCGGGTGGGCCCCGGGACGCCGGAGAGGCTGGGATGGGCAGGGCTCAGCCCCGGGGCTCGGCCGTGCCCTTCCGAGGGTGCACCGGGGGGCTGCGGCTGCACCGGGGAGGCTGCACCGGGAGCCACCGGGAGCTGCACCGGGAGCCGCAGCCGCACCGGCAGCCGCACCGGGATCTCCGCCGGGGATGAGCGGGAGCCGCACCGGCCGCCGCACCGAACGCCCCTGCGCTCCACCGGGCGCCGCACCGGGAGCTGCCGGGAGTCGCCGGCAGCCGCCACCGAGCATGTGCGAGGCGGGGGGGAGCCGCTGGGAAACGTAGTCCTGGTTGCGCCATCCCTGCCACCACCATCACCCGCGGGAGGGGGTCGCTGCCAGAACTGTCCCTGGAGGGGCTGGGGGGAGCTGGTGGACTGTGCCCCCCACCCCCGAGAGCACAGCAGGGCTGCCCATCACCTCAAAGCTTGGGGAGGGGAAGGAGCACCCCTGCTTCCCAAGGCTGAGATGCAGCTGCAGCCCCATGCAGAAAAAAAAAAAAAAAAAAAAAAAAATTTAAAAAAGCAGCAGAAACCACATCCGAGCAAACACCCCTGTTGCCTTGCTGCTTTGAGAGCCGGGAGGCTGGGGACGCGGACAGCGTGGCAGATAGATGAGTCCTTAAACATTTGTCTTAAACATTTCTTGGTGCAGAAGATGCGAGCTGTGCTGCGACGGTTGCAGGCTTCGCAGGAGGCTCATGTGCGCCAGACTTCGGCAGAGCTCTGCTCGTGTGCGCAGTAGGTGTTATAACCACAAGCAACGGTATTTTCTGGTTTTGATGCCTGTCAACAGCTAACTGCAACCACTGCAGACTTCACAAGAACGAGACACTGGTTCCCGGCCCTGCAGAAGCAGGACACAGTCGGTATTTTGTGATTTTGAATGACTAACAGGGTGCTAGACCATCGACCTTGGGAGGGTCTCGTCTGATGCGGTCCCCCGAAACATCCTCCCTGTGACCACGGGGCTTGCGCTGAACCAGGCCACGCCTACCCTCGTGTGGCATTGCGCCTACCCTCGTGTGGCATTGCGCCCACCCTGCACATGCATGAAGTTTCTTGGAACCAGGTGGAGATTTTGGGACTTGCACTATGTAAAAATGGTAACATCAGAGGAGGCTAGGGGGGCACTCCCACCACCAAGGCACCCAGAACAAGAAGGACCAAGGGGATGCTGCTGGATCTGCGGGTGGTGATATCTTCTGTATCCCTCTCTGTCTCCCCTCTCCTCTCTTTTTTAGGACTAGATCTAAGAAAGAATGTGTGGCACAGGACTTGTTTATCCAGTGAAGTTATCCAGTCAAATAGTTGCCATTGAGTTATTGTATCTAATCCTATGCCTTGTATTTTGTATTAATAAATCATAAAACTGGTTGGTTTGTGTCATTTCACCTTAATTCAGTCCAAAGGAATCACGAACTTGGTCGCTGGTCCCAAAGGGAGGGAGGTCATCCTATGCAGCTCCTTTTGGGTTGTGACAGACAGAGTCGTGTGTCCTGTTCCTGACGGATGCCCATGTCCCTCACACGCTCCCTAGGACAGATCTCCTGAGTGCCAAGGGGTCGGGGCAGGGGAAGCAGCCTGGACATGGCTGCCCAGCCCAGCCCTGGCCCCACATCTGAGCTAGCAGCCATCCCCACGGCTCACTGCCCCAAAGCCTAGAGGTGTGGGGTTCCCTCGTGCTGGGAACGTCACGACCCCCCTAGGGTTGTGAACCAGGTGGTGCCCCTGGGGACCCCATCAGGAAGTGACACTTTCCATTTCGTGTCACACCCAGCCGCCAAAGGGCTGGGAGGGGGTTGCCACTTCCCCCATGGGGCTCAGAGCGAGAGACTGAGGGAAGGATGGAAGAGGGGGTCACATACGCCGATCTGCGCTTGCCCCCCACACCAGGTAATGGCATGCTACTCCCAGCCCCTGCCACCCTGGCCCTCCTGTTGGGTCCCCTGGCCTCTGGCAGCCCCTTGACCTCTGCAGGGCCGTTCCCCCAGCCCCTCGCTCCCTCCTTTCAGGTATCCTCTCACAAACAGCTCCTCTCCAGCTTCACTGCAGGGTGCCTGCTTTCGGGGCGGGGGACAGGAGGGGCTCAGGGGCAGGGGATGCCCTTGGTGCCCCGGTGCTGCAGCACACACAGGCACCCCCTGCTCTGCTCTGCCTCCTGTGCCAAGCACTGTCTGTGGGGAGACAACTTCTAGGAAGGTCAAGTTGCTTCAAACGGGCTCTCCCTCGGTTTTCCTGGGCTCCCTGCTCCCTCCTGAGACCCTGCCCAGGCTCCACAGACTTTTCACAGCTGGATGGTCCCCCAGGGTCCCCCAGGACCCAGGCTGACTCCCTTTCTCAGCTCCTCAGCAGTCGGTGCGGCTGCCCTGGTGCTGGGCAGCCCTCAGCCTGGCTGTCCTCTCCCTGCTGCTCCTGCTGGCACAAATCATCCTTGTCGGCTTGACCTTCCACTGTGAGTACCCGCTTGCGCCCAGACCCTTTCTCCCGGGATCTTGGGGTCAGGTTTGGCAGCACAGAATCTGTGTACCAATAAAGAGAGCTGCAGCTTGCCCACGGAGCTGGGCCCTCCTACTTGGGGCCAACGGCATTGCGGGTTCTGGGGCAAGCAGGAAAATTAGTGAGGCAGGACCTCACCTGCCTGGCTGGGAGAGAAAGGTGAGAGAACGGCGTGGGCTTGGGCACGGCGCCGGGGCATCCTGGTCCATCACATGGCAACGAAATGAAGACAGAAGGGTGAGTGGGTGACACCAAAACCAAAAGGCAGAAGCACTTTCCCCGAAAGCCTATCATGTGATGGGTTCCCAAGCACAGCAAAAGCCACAACGACCTTGGTGGGCTTGGCTGGCAGGTCACGTAAAGGGGATGCTGCCCTCAGCTGCAGCCATGGGGCTGTCCCATGGGAGAGGGCTCTGGGTGCTGCTGGGAGCAGAAGCCCAGAGTTGGCTGGGACACTCCCGTGCTCTTCTTCTGTAGATTTAGGAAAACAGGCAAGCTGCACCCATGGTCCCTGCAGCATGGAGGAGTGCACTAGCTATGGTCGACAGACACTGCAAGGTAAGAGAGCATGGCGGGCTGCTGGGTGAGGTTTGGAGAGGGCCTGGCTGCTCCTTTCAAGAGGCAGGATCTGGATCACACTCCAGAACATGTCCCTCCCCCGACCCTTGCTGCCTGTCCCCTGGCTCACGTCATGGAGAGTGGCCCCAGCACTGCTGAACAGGCTGCACTGCTGGGAGCCCTTTGGAAGAGATGACCCCAGTGCGGCTCAGCATCGCCTGAGCACGCCACCAGCACCAGGCTCACGGCTGCCATGAGCATCCGTGTGCTGGACGGCATCGGGCGCTCTCTTTCGACCAGACTCTGGTCAAGCTGGAATCCTGACATCTGCAGTTCTCACTGCAAATGCTGCTGGCTGCCCCATCCCGGCTGCTCCCGCAGGCTGAGTTTCTGGTGTGCAGGGCGATGTCAGTTCTGCCCGGCCGGCTGGCTCTGGGATGCGGGGCAGTGCTACTACTTCTCCTCTGCCAAAAAGAGCTGGGAGCAGAGCAGAGAGGACTGCTGCTCCAGAGGGGCACAGCTGGTCACCATCCAAGCCAATGCCACCCTGGTGAGTGCACCCAGTCTGGCCTGTCCAGCTCCCCGTGGGCATTGGGGCTGCGTTGGTGACCACCTCAAGGTCCCTCTGCAGTCACCCAGCCTTCACCAGCATCATCTCAGCTCCCTGGCTCTGGCCCATGTGCCCAAAGCTCAACCAAGCCTCCAGGCAGGGAGCTGGCGATGCTGTGCAGCCCCCATCACTAATTGTGTAGCTGAGGGCTGGGGGCTCCCCCTGCTCTAGGGAGCTCATGTGGCTCCTCTCCTGTGCTAGGCGTTCCTGGTGCGCTTGGCCAACATGGAAGCCTTCCACGTGGGGCTGAAGCGGGATGGCTTCAGGTCTGATTGGAAGTGGCTGGACGGCACCGCACTGAAAGGGTGAGGATGTCAGCTCATCTGCCTCTCGTCTTCCCAGGGCTGCACTGGGCCATTTTAGGGATTGCAGGGTCTTGAACCTGGTGCCCACACCGTGCCTGGTTGAGGGGCTGGAGGATTTCCCTAAAAGCAGGTTTCCAGGCTTTGCTTGATGCCAGGAGAGACCTGGAGGTGCTGCGTGCATGATGGGGCTGGAGGCTGCCTGTCAAGCAGGCAGGGGCAGGGGAATGGGGGACCAGAGCATGTGTCCAAACTGGGAGGAGGGTAGCAAGGGACAGTGCTCCATGGAGAGGGTGAGCTTTGCCCCCACAGCATTCCTGTGCAGCCTCTGGTCCCTGGCTGGAGGAGGTGCTGATGGGACTACCCCAGCCCTTCCTGCCCATCCCAATTCAGACCGTTCTCTCCCTGCAGGCTCTTCCCAATCCAGCGCTCCACCAGCTCCTTTCTGGCCTGTGGCAGGGTGTCAGGCTCGGGGCTGTCCGGCGGTCTGTGTGGAGATGTCCTTGGCTGGGTCTGTCAGCAGAGCGCAGCCACCCTGCAGTGGCTCCGGTCCTCACCCCCGACCTTCCTCTGGGGAAACACCACCTACATCTGTGTGGGGCCCTGATGACCGTGGGAACCTCCAGCCTGTTCCACCACCCTGTTCCCTGCCCTGACGCCCCAGGGCGTGGGCATCCCTGGGCACTGCTGCCTCCTCACTTGAACCTCTTTATCTGCCTGGATCTCTGCAATTTGCCAATAAACTCTGGTGCTTGGATGCTGTGGCTGGCTTTGGGGGATGGGGGTGGTGGGACAGAGGTGGTGGGCATCCTCCAGCTCACTAACCCTGTCACATCGCTGCTCAGTGGTAAACTGCAGCTGCCACAGCACTGAAAGAAGTGGCCAGGGGCCAGCATTGACCTGAGTGTCCCCATGGCCTGGTATCAGTGTGGAGCAGCTCCTTTGCAGGCTGGAGCAGGTCCTCCCAAAGCTCTGTGCTTTCTGGTCATGGTGGCTCCCTGGGGCTTACGCTTCTCAGGAAAGGCAGCTGAGAGGGGACCCTTTGCCTCCCACGTCCCACGGAGGGCTTGGGCTGGGCAGCAGCTTGTCTCCTGGTGCCTGCTTGGTCTGAGGAGGCCACAGCAAAAGCCTTTGCTTTGCTTTGAGGCTAGGTGATGTGCGAGAGCCTAAAAGGCTTGCTGGGGCTTGACTTGGAGGGGTTTGGTCCTGGGGGCTGTTATGGTTTCGATATAGACTGCCTGGGCTGTGCGCGCAACTCTGGCGTGGACATCCCTGGGAGTCCCTTCTGGCATATCTGAAGGACCAAGCCGCCGCAATCACTGCCTCCCGTCTCCTGAGCGTGGGCTGGGATGGGGAAGGTGACGCATGGGGCAGCATGGCTGTGCTGCAGCCAGTACACACGGGCTCTCGGGGCTCCTCACAGCCTGGGGAGGTGGATGCAGAGCGCGTTGCCTGAGATTGAGCTTGTTCATCCCCCCGCCCCTCAAAGCAAGACCGGCTTCGGAAATAAAACCACTTTTTGCAAATGAAGAAGCTACTTCTGCTTTTCTGTATGGGAAAAAGTGGCTCCACCCTACGTGATCTTGGCCACAGCCTGTCACCTGACTGCGTCGGAGCAGGGCAGAACGGAGTTCCAACATTGCTGCCTGCCCGCCCAGAGCATGGCCCAGAGCGTGGTCTATGCTGATCTGAAGTTTGCCACAGCCCCTTCACCCACCGCCCCTGCCTGCCCCACAGCCCCCGATGAGGACGACTGCCCCTACGAGAACGTGACGCTGGGACCAGTGCCTCTGGCACCCAGCACAGGTGAGAGCTCGGCCGCGGCAGAGCTGGTGGTGGCAGTGGGACCCCGGGGTGATGTCTGTGGGCGCTCATATCTTGCAGGGCACTGGCCCAGGCACTG
This sequence comes from Ardeotis arabs, assembly GCA_011801015.1. NCBI lineage: Eukaryota > Metazoa > Chordata > Aves > Otidiformes > Otididae > Ardeotis > Ardeotis arabs. Next base: position 42,479 of record JAAGAY010147041.1, on the reverse strand, counting down.
GCCCCGGCATTGGCGTGTGCCCACAGGGCTGGTGGCAGCCAGCCTGTTGCTGCTGCTGGTGGCCACCGTAGCCCTGGGGGCTTGCTGTGAGTATGGGCAAGGGCCGTGGGGATGGTGGGTGGGGGCCGGGTGGCAGCCGGGCTGCTGGGGGGTTGTCAGGGCTGGGGAGTGCCTGGGGCTGGTGGTCTGGGGCTGGTGGCTGCCTCTTGCCTGGCCACCCCGAGCTGCCCTCTGACTGCCTGCACTGCCTTCCCCTGCCTCCCACTGCCTTCTGATTTCCTCCTCATTGCCTCCCATCACCTTTCCATTGCCTTACCGTTATCTCCCACTGTCTCCCATTGCCTGCCCTCCCCTTGCCACCTTTGGGACTCCCTTTCCCTTCCCACTGCCACCCCTAGGACAGTCTCTGCCCACAGCCAGATACTCATCCTACTCTCCTTTGCACGGGCTGTGGCCGGAGCAGGGTCACTCCCGTGTCCCCCTGCCCGGGCTGTCCCATCCCCGTGTCCCAGCTCACCCGCCCTGTCCCCAGACTGGCAGGTCACCCACAGCCTGCACGATGCCTCCCGGGAGCACGCGGCCGAGCAGGGCCGCCTCTCGCAGGAGGTGAGCGCGCAGGAGCAGAGGCTGGAGCAGACGCGGCTGGAGCTGGCGTGGGCCCGAGCGGAGCTGCAGCGAGCGTGGCGGGAGGGCAACAGCAGCCGGCTGGAGCTGGGGAGCCTGAACGCCGAGCTGCAGCGCGTCATGGGGGTCCTGGGGAAGATGGAGAAGGAGATGCAGGAGGTGCAAGGGAAGCTCAACAACAGCGAGAGCACTGTGGCCGTGCTGCGGGCCTGTGTGAACACAGGTAGGGCCATGGCTGGGTGGGGGACCGGGCGGTGATGCCGTTGGGGAGATGCAGGGGCCGATTCCAGCCAGGCTGGGCTCCTCGAGCATCTGCGGGTGGGTGAGTGCCTGAGCTGCTCCCCTGCCCGCAGATTGCTGCCCCTCGGGCTGGGTGCTCTACAGGAACAAGTGCCTCTTCATCTCAGTGGAGAAAAAGAGCTGGCAGCACAGCCAATATGACTGCAGAAGCAAATCAGCTTCGTTGCTGGTCCGAGGCAATTGGCCATCATGGACATTGCCGGTACGGAGCAGGGGAGCTGCAGCACTGCAGGAGGGTGGGAGCAGCGGTGGGGCTGGGGCAGTGGCATCTGCAGAGGTGCTGGGCTGGCACCACGAGCCCCAGGTTCCCATCTCAGCAGCGTGTCAGGAGCAGCACGGCTGGCCCTGGGGCTCCCGGGCACCATGCAGGTGCTGGACATGGGGCAGGTGGTCAATAGCTTCTCTCTCCACAGCGTTTTTTGCAGGCATATGATTCCACTTACTGGATTGGAGACGTAAATCAAAATAATCAGGATAAACTTGAGGTGCCACGTAATGTGTAAGTTCCACCTTGGTCACCTACAACTCTCCCACCTTCACCAGCCATGGGTAGAGGCAGATGCCTGGGCATCTGTCCTGACCATGGGACCAATGCTCCAGCATGGGCAGTGCTCAGGCTAAGGGGCTCTGGGTCTGCAGCTCTGTGGAGGGCACCGTGAGGCTGGTAATGGGCTGGGAGAGTGGTGGTGGCACCTCTCATGTGCTCCTTCACTTCTAGGAAAAATTGGTTTGCCTCTTGTTCTCTAACATTCCGTGGGAAGATAAGCAGCGACTACTGCTCTTACAGTTATCCATGGATCTGTGAGAAGCCCCCAGACCTGAGCAGCCCATCTGAGACCTCTTTCCTCTCCGGGCCAAGGGGTGAACTTTGAGCCCCCCTCTCCATTGCTGACCTGAGGGATAGGAGCTGGCGGTGCACAGCACAGTCACCCTTCCCCTTCTGCACAACTACATCCCTGCACACCATTGCCTCAGCCATGTTGCAAATCTCTGGGGATACAGGTTGGGAAAGATGGTGTCTGCATTCTAAAAAAAGATTTGTGGAAAAGAGACTGTATTTCTGTGTTCCACACTCATGCCCCCGCCATCCATCCCTGGCTCCCGTTACCCACGGAGTGGATGCCAGTACCGAGCCCTGCTCACCTCTGCTGCCTTCTGCTGAGGATGGTTGGGGAGGTGCCTCTTGCACTTTGTGAAGCTGGGTATGATGGTGTCATTGGTGTCCCCAAACTGTCCCTCTTGGGGAGTCTTTTGGTTTTACTGGCTGCCCCTCGCCTCTGTCGCTGGCTGCCACTGGCTCCTGTCCTGCCCTTTCTCCTCCCTCCATCACCTGCCCTCCACCACAGCCCGTTCCAGAGCTGAGCTTTGTTCTCCCGGTCGGAGAACAGCCTGGATCCCAGGAAGAAGGCAGAACTCGTCCTTCTGGGTGTGTGATGGTCCGGGGAGGACACGCTGGTAGATGGGGAAAGCCAGGCAGGATTTACCAAGGGCAAGCAATGCCTGTCCGACCTGCCTGCTGCGGTGGGAGCACTGGGCTGTGGATGAGTGGAGAGCAATGGAGGCCGTATATCATGAACCTTTGAAGAGTGGGACAGGGTTTCCCATGGTCTCCTCACTGGCAGAGTGGGAAGATGTGGCTAGGAGAAGAGGAGAAGAAGGTGAGTGGAAACCTGGATGGCAGGAGGGCTGCAGGGGATTCTCAGTGACATCCTTGTCCAGCTGGCAACATCCCTGTTGGATCAGTCCTGGGGTGGATGCTCCTTGAAGCCTTCACTGCTGGCCTGGATGATGGGATGGGGATGGCCTCAGCCAGCTGGGGCGGCAATACCAAACTGGGCAGTAGTGGGTATACTGGAGGGCAGGACTGCTGTTCGGAGAGAAAGCTGGGTGATGGGAGCCTGCTGATTTTGGATGGGGGGAAAGAGTGAGTCCTGCAGCTGCTTGCCCATGCATCAAGATGGGCAAGCAAGCGGCGATGCTGAACAGGCCTGAGGGACCCACGAAGCAGAGGCTGGACAGGAGTGTGTTCTTGTGGTGGCAGAGCCCAGTGACACTGTGGGCAGCGGTGAGTGGAGCTCAAGGCTCTTGGGGCAGGAGTTCTGCTCCTCTGTGGGTACCTGGAAGACCACATCCGGTGTCCCCAGGACAAGCCAGACGCAGCAAGTCCTTGTTTTGCATGATGGCTGAGATTGCAGGAGATTTTCTGCAATCCTGTCCCAGCCTCCCAGCCCCATCATGCCATGGACTGGCTCCACCACCCTCCTTCCACATCTTTCCCAGGAGCTGCCCACATCCAACTTTTCAAGGTGGTCCCCACCTCATCCCCCTCTCAGCAGAAACACTGAGTGAGACAAGGAGGGTCAGCCCTGCCCCTGGGATCCCCTACCACCCCAGCCAGGTTGAGGACCAGGGTCCTTAATCGCCCCCCTGGTAGCTCAGCTCCCACCATGGTCTCACGGATCCTTCCCCGGTGATGGCAGGGGTCTCCCCTTTCCCTCTTATTCCCAAGCCTCCACAGTGCTCCCCTCCCCATCCCACTGTCTCAAGGCTCCTTGCTGCATTCCCATTTCCTCCTGCGGCCTCAAGGCTCCCCCATTTGCTGTCCATGATCTTGGGGATCTTCACTGCACTCCCATCACCGCCATGGTCTCAGGGGTCCCCAGCAGTTTCTCGCACTGATGGCACCGCTGCCTTCATCCTCCCCGGGCAAGGCCCAGCCCAAAGCCCTGGACAGGATGGGAGGCAGGAGAAAGGGCAGGATGGGAACTGTCGGTGCTGAGGGAAGGGACACTGATGGCATCGTCATCCCCCAGCTCCAAAAAGATGCAAATGGCATGTCCTGCGCCAGTGCACCACCAGCAGCCTTGAAGAAGCACAGCAGGCGGGAGCTGGGCTCTGCACCGGCATCCCGGGTCACTGCGAGCTGTGCTGGCCGGGGCACACGGGGACACACAGAGGGCCGGTGCAAGGAGGTGTAAGTGTATGCATGAGTGTGAGAGAGGGGAGCAAGATCTATTTTCCATGAGCCTTTCTTTAAAATACAGACACCCTTTCCCAGCGCTTTGCGATGCCGTTGAGGCAATGTGTGCAGAGGGGAGATGGTCTTGGGGTGCACCCCCAGCTCCTGTCCCCGAGCCCTATGACGGAGTGGGGTGGCAGCGCAGTCAGTCCTTGGCCAGGAGAGGAAGGAGCTCAGCTGCTCAGCTTCGGGGGCCTCTCACAGATCCACTTGTGCTTTACCCAGCAACCTGAACTCTCTATTTTCCCAGAAGTCGATAGTCCGCAGCCTGTAAAGCTGTACCTAGGAAAGAGGGCACGTCTCACAGGGTTAGTGACAGCATCCTCACTGTGGACACCTCTTCCCATGGATCCCAATGCCGCTGGGGCAAGCAAGGTGCCTGACACTGGGACCAGTCTGAGGAAAGGCCATGTTCCTTCCCCCGGGCTTCTGCTCTGCCACTTGGAGGTCCAGCAGTGCACCTCACAACTGGGGTCTGCCCAGGGCCCCCTTTCTTGGGGCACTGCTCATTGGAGCATCACCACTTTTGCCAGGGGGTCTCAGAGGGGTGAAATGACACCTCCCTGTCACGGATAAAGGGGATACCTGTGGGATCAGGTGCTTGTGCCAAGGAGTGCTGCACTTACGAGAGCTGCTTGCTGTCGTGCCATACAGGAGTCCTTGCATCAGAAAAAAGTTTTGCTCCAACCCAGTACATGGAATCAGACTCCTGCAAAAAATGCTGTGGAGAGAGAAGCTGTCGACCACCTGTCCCATGTCCAGCACCTGCATGGTGCCCGGGAGCCCCAGGGCCAGCCATGACACACTGCTGAGATGGGAACCTGGGGCTCGTGGTGCCAGCCCAGCACCTCTGCAGATGCCACTGCCCCAGCCCCACCGCTGCTCCCACCCTCCTGCAGTGCTGCAGCTCCCCTGCTCCGTACCGGCAATGTCCATGATGGCCAATTGCCTCGGACCAGCAACGAAGCTGATTTGCTTCTGCAGTCATATTGGCTGTGCTGCCAGCTCTTTTTCTCCACTGAGATGAAGAGGCACTTGTTCCTGTAGAGCACCCAGCCCGAGGGGCAGCAATCTGCGGGCAGGGGAGCAGCTCAGGCACTCACCCACCCGCAGATGCTCGAGGAGCCCAGCCTGGCTGGAATCGGCCCCTGCATCTCCCCAACGGCATCACCGCCCGGTCCCCCACCCAGCCATGGCCCTACCTGTGTTCACACAGGCCCGCAGCACGGCCACAGTGCTCTCGCTGTTGTTGAGCTTCCCTTGCACCTCCTGCATCTCCTTCTCCATCTTCCCCAGGACCCCCATGACGCGCTGCAGCTCGGCGTTCAGGCTCCCCAGCTCCAGCCGGCTGCTGTTGCCCTCCCGCCACGCTCGCTGCAGCTCCGCTCGGGCCCACGCCAGCTCCAGCCGCGTCTGCTCCAGCCTCTGCTCCTGCGCGCTCACCTCCTGCGAGAGGCGGCCCTGCTCGGCCGCGTGCTCCCGGGAGGCATCGTGCAGGCTGTGGGTGACCTGCCAGTCTGGGGACAGGGCGGGTGAGCTGGGACACGGGGATGGGACAGCCCGGGCAGGGGGACACGGGAGTGACCCTGCTTGGGGGGTAGGATGGGCCAGGCCATGGGGATCACAAGGCAGCCCCCAAGGATTTCGAGGGGAGGCAGGGGAAGGCGGTGGAAAGGCAATAGGTAGGAAAGGGACGGCAAAGCGAGGGCAGCGGGAGGCGATAGGGAGGTAAGGATAAGGCAGTGGGAAGGTGATGGGAGGCAATAGGAAAGGAAAAGGAAGGAAATGCGAGGCAGAGGGCAGGCAAGGGGAGGGTGAGGGAAGGGCAAGGGGGAGGCGAGGGGAGGGGAAGGGGAGAGAGAGCAAAGGGAAGAGAAAGTGAAGGCAACGCGAGGGAAGGGGAAGGCAGGGGAAGGCAGCGAGAGGCAGGGGAAGGCAGTGCAGGCAGTCAGAGGGCAGCTCATAGGGTTAAGAAAGAGGCAGCCACCAGCCCCAGACCACCAGCCCCAGGCACTCCCCAGCCCTGACAACGCCCAGCAGCCCGGCTGCCACCCGGCCCCCACCCACCATCCCCGCGGCCCTTGCCCATACTCACAGCAAGCCCCCAGGGCTACGGTGGCCACCAGCAGCAGCAACAGGCTGGCTGCCACCAGCCCTGCGGGCACACGCCAACGCCGGGGCCAGTGCCTGGGCCAGTGCCCTGCAAGATACGAGCGCCCACAGACATCACCCCGGGGTCCCACTGCCACCACCCAGTGCCCACCCTGTGCTGGGGCATACCCACGGTGGTGTTGGTGGCCGCGGCCAGGCTCTCACCTGTGCTGGGTGCCAGAAGCACTGGTCCCAGCGTTACGTTCTCGTAGGGGCAGTCGTCCTCATCAGGGGCTGTGGGGCAGGCAGGGGCGGTGGCTGGAGGGGCTGTGGCAAACTTCAGATCAGCATAGACCACGCTCTGGGCCATGCCACGGGATGCCCTGGTGGTCCTGATGGCTCCTGCTCCACCACGGTCGCCCCTTCTCTCAGGGCTGCAAAGCAGAAGTGTGACTGGTTTCTGCAGAAGCAGAAGTTTGCTGTGTGGTGTGGCAGAAAGGTGCAGGAAAGCACAGACACGGGGACTGAAGCCCTGTCATTGGCCCCACCACCGTGATCCCATCCCCTTCCACGCCCCAAAACCACTCAAAGTCCCCTGGGACAGTGCTGGGGCTGTGCAGCTTGGGGTTGGGGCGACGGGCAGAGCTACAGAGCTCAGTCTACTGAGAATCAACCCAAATCTCTGGGTCAGGGAAGAGCAAGGCTGCCTTCCACCTGGGAACAGGTGGCTGTGGGGCTGTCCCCATCCAGGGTGGAGGTTCCTCCTCTGTGTGCTCTGCTCTGGGGCTTGAGCATCACTGCTGTGCAGAAATGTTTGCCCTAATGCCTAAAACAGATTTCCACATTGCAGCGTGAGCTCTTGCTCTTCTCCTGGCCATATCTACTCGTTCTGCCAGCAAGGAGATCACAGGAAAACACGTCCTAAACCTCAGAGGTTCATGATAAATGTTCCCCATGGCCCTTCCCTCATCCCCAGCCCAGCTCTCCCAAGCAGCAGGCAGGCAGGTTGGGCAGGCACCACTTGCCCTTGATAAATCCCACTGGGCTCCCCCCAGCTACCAGCATGTCCTCCCTGCATGCCCAGGAGGACATGCTCCATCTTCCTGGGGATTTGGTGGAAGCTGCTCAACTTTTAGCTTTCCAAACTTCCTTCCTGTCCCCTTTGAAGCTGGCTTGACTTTTGCCTTTCTCCAGTGATGAAGGACTTCCCCTGCTCTTGCAGAGATGATGGAGAGTGGCCTTGCAATGCTGTGCTCCACCAACACTCCTGCACACCTCCAGTCCTGTCCCAGGAGCTGGCTGTGTCCAGATGTGCTCTGCTGGTCCTCAGCTCAGCACCCCTTCTGGAACCTGCCTTTCTCTGGATGCAGTTCAACAGAGACATCCGAGATGCTGAGGAGTGGGAGGTTGGGACTGAGGAGGAGATGCTGAGAGTGCTGGGGTTGTGGTCAGGGGAAGGGAAGGCAAAGCAGGTGTCATTGCTCTATGCAGCAGGTTTGGAGTGATGCTGAAGCTGGGGTCTTCTAGGAGGGGACCAAGGAGAGGAAGAGAGGCAGTGGCACAAGCTACATCATGGGGGAAATTCCCATTCCCAGAGGCCAGAAGGGGAGATCTGCATCCGTGAAGACCTCCAGCCCTCCGTAGAGCAGCCCCCAGGACAATGTGCCCTTGCGGCCAGGCTGGCCCTGCTCTCCCCAAGCTCTCCCCTGGCCCAGGGATTCAGGTCCATCCTTGCTCTGCCACTGCCTTGACCTCAGGCCATGCTGCCCTGACCCGGCTGCATGCCTGTGGAGGGACCGTGAGCACTTTCTGGGTGTAGGAGGGGACGGGCCAGTGGTGCTGGGACCAATGAGAGGGTGCTGGTCCCTGCAGCTGTGCCTCGCTGGTCCCATCTGCTACAGCTCAGAGCAAACTTCTGCTTCTGCAGGCACCGGCTGCACTTCTCCTTTGCACCTCTGAGAGACGGTGCAATCACTGGGGAGCAAGACCATCCCAGAAAGGCATCCCAAGGGCAGGGTGGGAGCCAGTAGGGATTAGGGCTTGCCCAGCGCTTGCCCACATGGCACAGAGCGTGGTTTATGCTGACCTGAGGTTTGCCAAGGTGATGGGGGGCCGGAGCGTGGCCAGCCAGGCGCTGGAGGCAGGTGAGAGCCCATGGGATCCCCCATGCTGCTGCCACCATGCCCAGCTCCGTGGACTCATCTGCTCTCCCCTGCCTTCCTCCAACAGCCCTTGGTATGGACGAGGCGGAGAGCCCCTACGAGAACGTCCAGCCGGCGCCAGCAGGACAGGATGGGGATGGGCCCCAGCCCAGCCCAGGTGAGTGCCCAGTTGATGCCCAGGGGAGACCTGGGGAAATCCTGGCATGGGCAGTGGGTGGTGTTTCGGGGTGCTCCTGCTCCCGTCCTGGAACAGGAAGCACCCACACTGTGCCACCTGTGCCATCACGCTGCCCTTCTGCTGCCTTCAGGCAGGAGGTGTGGGGGCTGCCAGGGGTTTCCCAGATCACCAGGTGATGCCCGTGGTCGGTCGTGTCTTGCAGGGCACTGGTCCCGGTGGTGGTGCATCCCTGTGGGGCTACTGGCAACCTGCCTGCTGCTTCTCGTGGCCACCGTGGCCCTGGGGGCTTGCTGTGAGTCCGAGGGGGTGGGCATTGCTGAGGCTGGGGGTGGCTGGGCAGCACGGGCAAAGGGAGGCAGCGGGGCCAGGGTGGGTGCCGTGAGTGAACGGGTGGGTGAATGGCCGCCCACACTGCTCAAGGCTTGGTCCGTCCGCCCTGTCTGCCACAAGTTGGCCTGTGTCCCTCGCACATGGCGGATGCGTCCCATCGCCCATCTTCCCCACCTTGTTCTCTTTCTGCTCCTTTCCCTTCCCCTCCAGCCATGCCCAGCCTCTATTGCTGTGCACTCCCTGCCCTGCTCTGTCTGCTCCCTGCCCTACCCACCCTCTGACTGTACACTTCCCTGCCGTGCCTTTCTCATCCTTTCCCATCCAGCATGGGCACCTCCCTGCCTTACCCTGCCCATCCTACCCCCCAAACCGGGTCACTCCCGTGTCCCCCTGCCCAGGCTGTCCCATCCCCGTGTCCCAGCTCACCCACCCTGTCCCCAGACTGGCAGGTCACACGCAGCCTGCATGATGCCTCCCGGGAGCACGCGGCCGAGCAGGGCCGCCTCTCGCAGGAGGTGAGCATGCGGGAGCAGAAGTTGGAGCAGACGCGGCTGGAGCTGGCGTGGGCCCGAGCGGAGCTGCAGCGAGCGTGGCGGGAGGGCAACAGCAGCTGGCTGGAGCTGGGGAGCCTGAACGCCGAGCTGCGGCGCGTCATGGGGGTCCTGGGGAAGACGGAGAAGGAGATGCAGGAGGTGCAAGGGAAGCTCAACAACAGCGAGAGCACTGTGGCCATCCTGCGTTCCTGCACGGCTATAGGTAGGACGATGGTGGAGCAGGGATGGGGTCCCCAGGGGACTGGCACCCCTCAGCAGGTGCAGTACTAAGGCACCAGCACTGAGTGTTTTGGCCACACGGTGGGGACGGGGCTGAAGCTATGCCTGGAGCAGAGGCTGAGCGTGTGATGTCTGCTGGGAAGATGTGGGGCTGTTCCAGGTGCCCCCCCCGAGGGCATCTGTGGCTGAGCAAGCGCCTGAGCTGTGCCCCTGCCCCCAGATTGCTGCCCTTCGGGCTGGCTGCTGTACAGGGGCAAGTGCCTTTTCATCTCCTCGGAGAAGAAGACATGGGAAGACAGCAGAAATGAGTGTGAGAAGATATATTCTCAGCTCCTGGTCACCAAATCCTGGACTCGCTGGACTGTGCCGGTAGGATGCTGGGAGAGAGGAGGGCAGGAGCTGGTGCATCCAGCCCTGGGCTCCCCAGGTGGGTCAGCACCCCTCTGGGGGACCCTGGCCTGCCGAAACCTTGGAGGGTGCAAGGCTGATCTCTGGAGCTGGTGGTGGACGTGGGGCAGAGAGGCTCTGGCACCCCTGGATGCTGCCCAAGCTGGAGCAGGACACCATGGCTGTTCAGCTGTCCTACCCCAAGGAGCTCCAGCCCCAGGGACTCCTTAGGGAGATGACTACCCCCTGCAAACACTGCAGCACATGGGTACCAAGGAAAAGCCACTAAAAGGCCCTTTTTCTCCTTCCCCAGACCTTCCTGAAGAACGCGGATGTCCCATACTGGATCGGGCTGCAGAAGAGCAGCTTCCCCTGGTACGAGTATGGCTGGCTGGAGGAAGCGGACTTGGATGACGAGGGTTTCTCGGAGGCCTGGTTCTGGGTGGACGGCTCCATTTATGAAAGGTACCCAGCAGCACAGCCTCTTGCCAAAACCTTGTCTCCTCCAGCATGGCTTTAGGAAGCATTTTAAACCCCACTAGTACCCAGTCCCAGGCACAAGCTCTGAGCAGCAAAGAACCCCAAAGCAGCTGAGTCTGAGGGGAGGTGGGTGCAGTGGTGTGACGAGATGCTTAGGGGACGTGCAAATGGAAAGCCAAGACTCGGAGGGGCATGCGCAGAGCTTGTGCAAGCAGGAGGCAGCAAGAGGGGACAAAAGAAACCACAAGTTTTATTTGGGGTCTAGAGAAAGAGTTCGAGCACCACTTCTACCACTCACGTGCCTCCCCAGTCCCTCCTCGAGGGGAAACCAAGCCTTGCCACTCGCAGAGGGTCCTGGGCTCCTCCCCACCACGTGCACCCCATCCCCAGCTCACCACCACTTCCTCTTGCGGTGTCTGAGAGCAGTGGGGAGGAACAGACCCGTCTGGCCAGGTACTCAGCCCCTGCCTGCCGCCCGCCCCTCCATCTTCAGCCCCGCTGCAGGGTGCTGCGCCCTGCTGCAACCTCACGGCCCAAGGCAGCTCCTCCGGCCATCCACATGCCCTCAGGGAGGACTGGGGTCTCTGCGCTGCTGGGCATTGCAGGGATGAAATATCCCCCAGCAGCGAGGCTGAGATTCGAGCAGGGGGAAGGCTAAGGGCAGTCACAAGCAATGCAAACCTTGGGCAGCGGAGTTTCTCAGCCTGCCCAAGGGAGGGTAGGGATGTGTCAGCTGAGGCTTCAGCCTGTGAAATCAGTAGGGGAGGAATGGGGGATCCCCCCTTTCACTGCAGCATTCAGCTCCTCCCATGTGGGTGTACAAGAGGGAACCCATCAGCACCCTTGACAGAGGGTGGTGGTCAGGGTGGCAGCCCCCAATGCATTGTTTCCTCATCCAGGCCGTGGCAGTTGAAGTCGAACGGGTCCTGCGCTGTAATAAGCCGCGGGAACATAAAAGCCACCCAGTGCGCCGGTCCCGAAGACCTGCAATTTTGGATCTGCGAGAAGGCGGCGGGGCCAAGCTCCCCTTTCATGGCATGATGGCCGCTGACCCCACCACTGCTGCGGTGAGTGCACCCATGCCAGAGTCTGCTGAGCCCTGGGGCATCGGGGTCCGTGGGGTGTGCGTGGAGGAAAGTGGGGAGCCTGGGCCTCTGTGTGGGGCATGTCGACCCTCGGTCTTGGAGAGCGATGCAGGCACATCCCCGTGCTGGATGGAGGCTGCCTCCAACCCTTCACTGCCATGGGAGCCTCTGGTCTGCAGTCAGGGGGGTCAAAAGACCCCAGCGCAAGCTGCTGTGCAGCGAAGGGGCAAAATGGGGGAAACCCCTTTGCAAGCTGCCTTCCCAGCCCTACTGCATGCTGGGGAGGCTGGGCAGCACCTCACCCTCACTCTCTGCCTTCCCTCGCAGCACCTGCCTCCCTCACCGCCTCCGCTTCAGCCTTGCTGCACCCCTGCCCAGGATGCCCCATCCATGCAAGCAGCTCCCTTCCCCCTCAGAGACCCCTGCCCATGGGCTGCCCAGTGATGTTCCGGCATCACGCAGGCCGGGGGAGGCGGCAGCAGTGGCCGTTTCCCCTCAGCTGATGTGCTTCAGCAGAGCAGTACGCGCCCCACAGCCCAGCCCCACAGCTGCACAGGGTACACTGGGTCTTCCTGAGGACAGGGGCTGGTGTGCGATGGTGAGCCCGCGCCCAGCCACAGAGCAGAGCAAGCCCCGCTGCTCAGCACTGCGGCCATGTAACATCCCCTGCACGGAGCAAGTGGCGGTGCTGGCATGCAAGGAAGTGTGAGTGGGGGACGGCACAGCTCCACATCCAGCCAGGTCCCCTCCCCACAGCAGGGACCTTCTGCCTGGCCCCACTGCAGGAGCAGCTTGGGCGTGGCTTTCAGGTAACCCAGCAAGAGCTTCAGCAGCCAAGAAGGGAAGCTGCACCTGAACCGGCCAGTGCCTGCGCTAGTGGTTGGGTTTTCTTGGCTAATTAGAAAGTAGAGCAATGACCTTTAGAATTGTACGACGTGATGGTGCCTTTCAAAAGCAAAAGCAACTCCGACACTTGCAGCCGACTGACGCTTTGCGAGACAAGTCATCAAGACTTTAAATAGCTACTACACACACGCACATGCGGAGATTAAACAAAACAGCCCTGATGTAACATTGCATCCAGGCAAGAGCAGAGGAAGTCATGTTCAACCAAGCGAAGAGGCTCTCAGTTTATTACGGGGTCCTGTGTGCCATATATAACTGATGAATTGCTGTGTGAACAAGCTTGCTTGAAGAGCAAAAGGGTGTTAAAGGCAGGCTTTTTGCAGGTGGCACGTGTCACTCCTCTGTCTTGTCCGCTGTCTGAACCCACTTCATAGCAATAAAGAGACACAGCTTGTCCGCTCTTTGCTTTCTTGTGTACCACCACAAGCGTGAACTCTAGGGCACAAACCCAAAGAACCTAAATAATAAATGGGAATGTGACTGAAGACATTTCAACTGAGATGGCCACTTTGGGGGCACTGAGCTCTTGGCCTGGCTTGTGGTCCCCAAGGGGCTCCCCAGATGCTCCAGGCAAGTCCGTGCAACCTTTTGGGGCTGGGCTCCCCTTGGCGTTTGATGCGCATCCAAGAGACAGAAGCGTCAGCCTGAGTCACTAGACATTCAGTTTTTATTGAACACTTTAAATAAGCTGGGTATATATTACTAGCAATTATTATTATTAATAATAAAAAACACAAGAGTTCTGCATTCACCAGTGCATTGTGTGGGAGGGAGGAAAGCCGGCTCCCACCCTTGCCAGGGGCCGGGCAGCCTGGCCGTGCTGCCCACCAACCCCTTCCCCTTGGTGCCAGGATGGCACCCCGGCCCCTCTGCCAGCACCCTCGCTCCCGACCCCATGTGCTGGGGGGACACGGAGCACCGTGCTGGCTCAGCACTCAGCCCTCTGCGTTGGGTGGGTAGGGGCAGCCCCAGCACTGAGGATTCTCCCCGTGCACTATCCCCTGGGCACTGCCCCTTTCCCAGCCCTCTGCGTGCCTCTCCCCATGTCTGGGACTGGCTGTGCTCCCCACACTTGTGGGGAAGCATGGGGACACCCACCAGCCCCACAAGATCCCCTAAAACACACATACAAACACTGACCCCACTGCCTGCAACCCAGCCCCGCTCACTCCCCAGCCTGGGGGGCTGCGGGGGGCTCCCCATTCTCCCAGGGGAGCAGGCTCATTCCACACCCCTCTGCAAGAGCCCGCAGTGGGGTGAGCCCTTGGGGAAGAGGGGTCCCACATCCGGGATTTGAGCCCCGGGAGCCCTGTGGGGGGCCAGGCCTGCTGCCCAGGGCAGTGTTGGAGCGTGCCTGGGGCAGGCGTGTTATTGCACTTCAGTCCCTGGCAGGGACCCAGCCCGCCCCCGGGGCTCCCTGCAGACCCCTGAGGCTGATCCAGGTGGGACAGGCACCCAAGCGCCTGGGCAACACCGTGATGGCCACGGCACAGGGCACCACGGCCACCAGCAGCCTCCAAGCGCCGAGTGAGTGAGGACAGACCGTGGGAACGTGCCGGGTCCCGGGGTGCCCGGCACTAGGACTGCGCCTCTGGCAGCTTCAGGCTGGGCTCCGCCAGCACCGGCCCTGGAGCTTTCTGGTTGTGGCCCCGGTCGTGGCAGAGGAGGCTCTTGGCCTCGCAGTTGAGGTTCTGGTAGCGAGGCGGGCTGGGTGCTGGCCGGTGGCAGACGGAGGCGAAACTGAAGCTGAAGGGACCCAGGCAGCAGCCGGGGCATGGCAGCACCTCATCCTGCTCCAGTATGGTGCCAGAGCTGTGCCCGGGCAGCATGGCCGCGTGCTCCGTCCGCTCCAGCGTCGTCGCGCAGGAGATGCTGAGCTCGGAGAAGCCGTGCTCAAGCCCGTTACCCCAAGCCAGGGGTTTGCTGACCACCACGCGGTTGTTGTTGAAGAGGAGCCCGTTGGGGGTTCGTGGCTCTGGCTGCCAGGATCGGGCACCTGAGGATGCCGTGCGGATGAAGTTGCTGTTGGGGGGCGGCGGGGGTGGCTGCGGCATCTCAGGACTGTCGGGGCCGCAGTCCATCTGCTCCTCTGCCCTGGGGCTGGGAGTAGAGGCTCGTCCCCAGGCTGGGGGTGGGAGGAGAGTGAGTGGCTGGGGGTCATTGGCAGGACGGGGGGACCCCATGCCCAGCTCCAGGCCTCCCCGGCGGGGCAGCTCAGGGGAGGTGGGCAGTGAGTGGCACTTGCGAGGGGCAGCAGTGGGGGCTGAGAAGTCACACTGCACCTCCACGGCAGGCTCGGGGGTCACAGGGGTGCTGAGCTGGAGTGGGGCCGGGGGTGGCAGGTCGAAGGTGAGCGAGATGACTGACTTGCTCGGTGTATCGAAGAGCTTGATCTTTCCCCCCTTTAGGTCCTCGCGCTGGGAGAAGGGGTTGACGCGGGGGGGTGTCTCCTTGGTCCTGGCCCCACCGTAAGGCTCCGGTGGCCGCAGCAGGGCAGGCGACTTGGGGGGGAACATGTCGGACTGGCTGCGGGACAGGCGCTGGTCCGGCTGTAGATGCTGTGTCCCCAGCTCGCGAAGAGGCGACTGCTCGGCGCGGCTGGCCACCCTCCCGGCTACCCCTGGGCACAGGCACAAGAGCGGGTCAGCAGCCACCAGCAGCTGCCAATATGGGGTGCAACGGGGTGCCGGGCACCCAAGAACCCAAGGGTGCACCCCGAGAGGGGGAAACAGCGTCTGGCTTCATCCTGCAGACCTCATGCAACCCCAGTCTCCTTCCCCAATGGCTGCTGGGGTAGGATGGGACACCCCACATCCCCCCTCCTTGCATACCCCCATGGCATGTCCCCAGAGTGCCCACGTACCATTAAGCGTGGTCGCCGTCCCAGGTGCGGGCAGGCTCTCCCCAGCGCTGAAGAGGGTGGCCCCAGCACCCTCGGCACCTGGCTGGTGCTGCAGGATGCCCTCCAGGCACTGCGTGATTTCCAGGAAGGAGGGGCGGGAGGCGGGCTCCATCTGTAGGCAGGAGAGGTTACCAGTGAGCTCTGCAGCCCCCTCAGCACCCCAGGGAGCCCTGCTGGCAAAGGAAGCTCCCTGGCTCTCCCACCCCGGCCGAGACTGGAGGCTCACACTGCAGCAGTGGAAAGCGAGCTGGAGGAAGGCCACCGGGCAGTCGATTCCCACCATGGTGCGGAAAGTGGTGACGTCCAGGCCAAAATCCTGCACCAAGGAAAGGAAGAGTGAGGCTGGGGCACCACATGGCCCGGAGGACCTGGGGTAGCCCGGCCCCCACCTCCCCCCACTGACTGCATGCCACCCAGGGCTGCAGACCTGGCAGCACCCTGAGGGCACAGCAAGGGGGTACCCTGGCATTACCCCAAGCTGGGGCAAGGCTGGAGGATGCTGGGACACAGATCCCTCCTGCTCTCTTCCTGAATCCAACTGTCCCCTTCTCCCAGCCAGGCCAACTATGGGCTCTGACAACAGGTTATTGGCAGAACATCCCTTCCCCGGTAGCATTTGGAACACAGCACCCCTGCCCTTACATGTGAGGCAGCTCCTGCACACGAGGCTCTGCCCAGCACAGGAGGATGATCCCTCTCATTTGGTGAAATGGTCCCAGTCCCAGTGCTGCTGCCCGCCACCCTCCTTCCCCATCCCTGTCCCAGGGAGTCACCTCGGTGCGGGGCAGGTAGTCAGGGTCAGCGGGGACACGAGCGATGGTCTCGCACAGGATGATGCCGTACGCAAACACATCGGCCTACAGAAAGCAGGGAGTCATGGGGGGGCTCTGCAGCCCCAGGGTGACAGGCCCACAGCCCACCTCCTCCCTGCGAAGCCACACTGGGGCTCTGCTACCTTGCCACCCGAGGAATGACCAGTTCCTTCCCTCTGTGGCCCAAAAGCCACCAGGGCTGCAAATCCTGCAAACCGCTGGTGGCACAAGCTTGGATAAAGCCCCATACGTGGTAGCCACAGAGCCTCACCTTCTCGTTGTAGATCTCCCCTCGCAGCACTTCAGGCGCCATCCAGTACGGGGAGCCCACCACGGCCAGCGGCTCCTTCTCACTGCCCTCGCTGGGGGACATGGTGGGACATCAGAGGCTGCCTTCCCTGTCTGATCTCCCATCTACCTTTTGGGGCAGCCCAAATCACCATCTCCATCTCCCTTCCCTGGCTAACCCTCCTCCATGCATCCCACAAGCTTGTCTCTCCCTATCCACACCATCCCCTTCTCCATCCCCTCCCAGCCAGCCTCAAATGTGTCCCTCTGCCCTGTGAGTCTCCACAGCCGGGGACCACCCCCACCACCCCCCATCTCCATCCTTTGAGTCACATCCCAAATGTCCATCCCTCCCCAGCTCCTGCTCCTAAGTGAGCTGGAAACCCCCCACACCAAGGATGGGGACAGATGGGTGGACACTGCCCACGCACCTGTAGGTAGGGATCTTCTCTGCCAAGCCGAAGTCACCCACTACAGCCGTGTAGCCATTGGCCTCGCAGCGCACCAGGCAGTTCTGGAGGCACAAGAGGACCCCCTGTCACACTGAATGCACCAGCCCTGACACACCAGCCACCGCTCCCAG
Organism: Ardeotis arabs; assembly: GCA_011801015.1. Classification (NCBI taxonomy): domain Eukaryota; kingdom Metazoa; phylum Chordata; class Aves; order Otidiformes; family Otididae; genus Ardeotis; species Ardeotis arabs. The sequence continues at coordinate 25,559 of JAAGAY010147041.1, read as the reverse complement.
GATTTCCTGGCACAGCGCAGCCTCCTGCTCCACAGCCGGCCATGCCTGGGGCAGTAACATGCATATGGGCAACAGGATGCCTTGGAGCATCCCGTACCTTGGAGGTGAGGTCGCGGTGGAAGATGCCCTTGGAGTGCAGGTAGCGCAGGCCACGGGCGATGTCGAGGGCCAGCTTGACACGCGTGGACCAGGAGAGGGGCACAGGGCTGTCCAGCAGCTGCTCCAGGTTCCCACCGTTGATGTACTGATGGGAAGAGCCGGGCCATTGCACCACTGCACCCCTGCTGCTTCCCATAATGCTGGACGCCCATCTCTCACCTCAACACTTTCCCCAACCACCCCACAGCACAGCCCTGCAGTAGACCTTGCCCTGGACACGTGCCACGGGCCAAGAAAGTGTCCCCACAGCCATCACTGTCCCCTCCCCAGACCTGCAGGAACCCCGAGACTCACGGCCGTTGCCCCGCTCTCACCTCTGTCAGCGCGTGCAGCTGTCCCTGGTGCACACACACCCCCATGAACCTGCCAGAAAGAGGGGACATGAGGGTGGTTGCAGTGGGGACCAGCCCCAGGAGCTCACCCAGCGCCGGCAGTAGCTGGAAACCTCCCAGGCTAGGGAAAAGGGGGGCAACAAGGATGGCAGCAGGGGAGTAGGTCCTACCTGAGGATGTTGGGGTGCGAGAGGCGGTTCATCAGCTGCACCTCCCGCAGCATGTTGCCCCGGTTGCTGGTCAGTTTGTTCATCTTCAGCACCATGATCTGCCCTGACTGGCGGTGCCGCACCTAGAGGGGGGGTGCAGGGGAGGGTGAGCCCCACATGCAGCCCCCCCCCCCACACCAGCCTGTACCTGGTACCCACCCCAGCCAAAGAGGCAGGAGCACCCGAAGCATGGGGCACCCCAGGGATCACTAGGGATGGGGAGGGGAGTCTTCCAGCAGAGCAGCACCCCACAGACGCCCACTGTCAGCAATGCACATCCCCATCCTCCTGGGGGCACCCTGCTTGGCATGCTCCCCTCACCATGCTACACTGTCCAGCCCTCCCGGAGAGGCAACGGCAGCTCCTGCAATCTGTGACCCAAACCCTGTTGCAAGGACAAGGAGGTGCAGGGTTGGGGTGCTTTTTTGGGTCAGTACCACACAGCCAGACCCTACCAGCACAGAGTGGAGGACAAGGGAGGGACACATTGTCGCCAAAACCAGCCCAGGAGGTGGTCAACGCTGGCCCGCTGCACGACCCAGCCTGGAGGGGCACGGCACTCGGACGAGGCTGTATATTTAGCCGTCCCAACCCGACACTGTCATGTGAGCTGGGGCCCTGGCCCCCAGCCAGGAACACCACGCTGGGAGCGTGGCCAAGCACGGACACCCCCGTCCTTCTGCAGCCCCCTCTGGCACATGTGGGGCGGGGGATGAGCACTGGATCCCCAGCCCCAGCACCGTGCTGTGGGGCCAAACTGCTGCTGAGGGTCCCCACTGGAGGTGGGATGGGACACTTCCCCAGAGCAGCAGCCTGTGACGGGGACACCCCCCGCCGGTCCCAGTTGCCCCCCAGCACACACCGAGCCATGCACAGAGGCGCAGGCATTCCTCAGTGCTGCCGTCAGCTCCCCGCTCTTCTCCTTTTTAGTCAATGCTGGTTGAGGCTGTTGTGCTGGTGCCAGCCCCTGGCCCGCCCCACACTCCCTCTCGCCCCTGGGATTGCCTCCCTGGGCAAAACATGGCAGAGGCTGGCTGGAGGCAGGGTGTCCAGTGCCCCCCGCCCTGCTCACAGTTCAGCCCCTGTCCACACCACAGTGTGGGGAGGCTGGTGTGGGTCCGACGGGGCTCTGTTTCCACCACATGGCGGGCACTGCTTTGGGGAGCAGCTGTCCCAGGGTGCACGCTGAGATGGGGACCCATCCAGCACCCAGAATCAGGGGACAGGCAGCAGCTCCTCCTCGCCAAAGGGCCACCAAAGGTAAAAATCCCTCTTGATGTCTGGATGCACCAAGGCCAAACCAGCCCCAGACAGAGCGGAACTGGCAGGCAACAGCTCAGCCCACCTAAGCCCACCGTGCCAGCCCCAGCTCACTGAGTTCACAGAGAGGCTCTGAATAATTCAGCAGCCACCTGCCCGCGGGCACCTCACTCCGGTTATGCCTGCGTCACCTCCAGCCAGCTCCAACCAGCCAGACTGGACCCTGACCTGTGGGCAGGGGCCACATGGCAGCAGAGATCAGGATGGACCCTGGACAAGCGAGGAGGGGACATCCCAGACATCTGCCACTGTGGGTGTCCATCCTGGCAACCCTGCCATGCAGCGGGGAGAAGGGAGGATGGGTCCCCCCCATACCTCCTCTTTGCTGAGCACTGGACAAAATGCCTGGGCTTGGGAAGAGCCTGCCCCAGGGTGACGGTGCAGTCCCTGCTGTGGGGAGCATGGCTCCTCACATCTAATGGCACCCCAGTCCATGCTCACCACCCTGCTCACCCCACCTCATCACTGTCCTGCAGAACCTGGCACCACTGCCAGCCCCATCCCAGTGTCCTAGGGCTTTACAGCTGCACCAGTGGGCAGGGCAAGGGGCACGGCCACCCCATCCCCACCATCCCTGCTTTTCCTCCAACTCATCTCCACGTGAGGGGCAGCACAGAAATGGGGCTCCCAGCCTGGCTTCAGTGGCTGTGCAGGCTTTAAGGAGGGGATCCGCCTGGCTAAAGCAAGGTGGGCAGGGTGTCCCTTAGAACCTCCAGCTCCAAGGAGCCAGAGCCCGGACAAGGCAGGCAGGACCCCCAGCCTCGCCAAGCTCCCCGTGCTGGGTGCTGCCCAGCAAAGCCCAGCGCTCCTGACCCGCCTGCCTTCCCTTCCCACGCCGTGCAAGGCTGGCAGGACTGGCTGGGTTGGTCTGGCTGGCACTGGCAGCTGCCAGGCGCCAGGACGCGGCTCAACGGCGCAAGCAGGCTCGGTCCCACCAGGATGGCCGTGGGTGGCAAGACTCCGGCGCCACGCGCCCACGACCGGAACGCTGGGTGGCACGCACAGTGCTGGCACTCGATGGCTGTCCATCGTGGGGCTGGCCATGTCCCTTGCCAGCAGCAGTGTCCCTGCACTGGGAAGCAGCTCCTGGCAGGCACTGGCTCAGCCCCACACAGTTGGGACATGCCCGTGGGTTAATTCCTTGTTAATTAAGCCTCCTGCAACTAAAATAGGCTTGGTCAGGTACAAGTGCAGCTGTGCAGTGTCTAAGCCTTAATCCTGGAGAAGAGGGAGTCTGGGGGAGGGAAGGTCTGAAGAAAGCCCATTTCCCAGGATTTCTCCCAGGGACTCCAGGAGCCCCTGGCCAGCACAGCCCTGCCCTGGTATCCTTCTCTGAGATTTGGTCCCCAGGGGCAGGGAGGGCTCCAAGGGCTCCCAGGACAGCCCCAGCCCCACGCACACAGAGTATGACCCTCTTGATGGCACCCAGCACCCCGAGCTCGCTTGGAAGGCCCCGTCCTGCCATCTCTCCTGCAGGCTCCGTGGCTCAAGGCCAGCCCTTGCCTGGGCCTGCAGAGAAGGGGCTATGCTCCCCTGGGTTCCCCACAGTCTCCCACATGCACTGGCCAGTTTGCCCAGTCTGGCCAGGTGCTAGCACCCCCTCAGCACCCCAGCTGCCCTCCAGAAACAGGCACAACAGAGGAGAGAGCAAGCCACGACCCCAGGCCGGATGCAGCCTCATGCTAAGGGGGTTTTATTCCCCGCTGCCGTCTGGGGAAGGCAGTGGGCAGCACAGCCTCCCCAGGCAGGACGGCATTCCCCCTCGTCTCTCCATGCTCTGGCATGGCGCCCAGGAATCCCAGCACATTCTCCAGAGCTGAGCTCAGCCTGGCAGCCGTGCCGGGGTGTGAGGGGGAAGGACAAGCCACCGACCCCCCACTCAGGAGCCAGGCAAGCCCTCGCCCACCGCCAATGCCCCCCAGCACCCCACATGGCCCCTCCCTTGGGTGCTTCACAGGGGTACCATGGCCAAGCCAGGGTGCCGCTGCGTGTGGGTCCCCATCACATCTGTTGCCAGCACACAGGGCTGGGGGATGGGACAGGGCTGGCTGCAGCCCCAGCTTGGGCGCAAGGGATCTGAGCTCTTTTAACAGCGGAAATTAGAGTCTTATTTAAAGAGCATGCTAATCAGAGCGAGCAGACGGCCCGTTCCCTCTCCACAGCCGACGCTCTCGTCTAGACACGGGGTGAAGGCCCCTTGCCGCCACCTGCCCCACCAGCCCCCCTGCACCTCACACCGGGGACAGGCACGTCACCCCACTCAGCACACGTCCCCTTTCCCCAGCCCGGCACACACAAGGGGCAGTCACACAAGGATGTTATCCTGCAGCCCTTGCCATGGGGAGCCCAGTGGGGAAAGACGGGAGGGCAGGTAAGGCAGCCAGCAATGCCAGTGCCGCCCGCAACGGCTGGGCCTGAGCTCGTGGGAATCCCAGTGGGGCAACAGGCCTTCTACTGGGTGGAACTGGAAAACCTGCTGTCTTGGCTTTATTTAGTGAGGGGGGGCTTCTGTAAGAAGCTGCTGGAGCTTGTTTCCCTTTTGTTCAGTGGACTCGGCCGGGCCTAGGGCGGACCTGCTGCTGGCCAAGGCTGAGGCAATTGGTAGCAGAATGGTTCCTGATAACGCCTATGAGATAACGTATTTCAGAAGGGGAAAAATAGAAAACTTAAAAAAAAGATGTGAAGAAGCTGAGTGGGGGACAGAGAGGGGGAGGCGCGAGCCTTGTGGGCCTTGCAGCCCTCACCCTCTGGCCTCCTGCCGGGCGGCCGACTGGGCCCGACTCGGCCCGGCTGCAAGAAGTGGAGAGGAGAGGAGATGTGAAGAGATCCTGAGAGGCGTCTGCCTGAGCCGGTTGTGAAGAATTTCTGGGGAGAGGAACGGCTGCAGACGCCAGGGTCAGTGCAGAAGCAGGGACAGCAGCAATGCTGCTCCCGGCAGAGATTCCCCTGCAGCCCGTGGTGCAGCCCATGGTGGGGCCGGCTGTGCCCCTGCAGCCCATGGAGGCCCACGGAGGAGCAGAGATCCCCCTGCAGCCCGGGGAGGACCCCACGCTGGAGCAGGGGAGAAATGTGAGTTCTTCCCCCAAGGAGGAAGGAGCGGCATAAAGTGACAGGTGATGAACTGACCACAACCCCCGTTCCCTCTTCTCCCCTGTAACGCTTGGCAGGGGGGAAGGAGGCAGAGATGATGTTAAGCCCGGGAAGAGGGAGGGGTGGGGGGAGGTTATCTTGTTCTCTTTCTCGTTATTCTGCTTTGGTTTTAATAATAAACAAACAGTTTTCCCCAAGTCGAGCCAGTTTCACCTGTAACAGTAACTTTAAGGATCCCTCCCTGTCCTTATCTCAAACCTCAAGCCTTTTTTCTTATATTATCTCTCCCTGCTGCCTCGGAGGGTGGGGGGAGTGAGAGAGAGACTGAGTAGTTTGGTCCTGTGTGGGGCTAAACCACGACACCTACTCATCGCGTGGAAAAGGCAGAGTCGCTCGAGACAGACTTCCTCTGGCGAAGCGAAAACAACAGGGCACACAGCACCCGCTCCCGATGAAGCATCAGCAGCCCTCACCTCCTGCGCTCCCAGGGGCAGCATCACGGGCACACGGGAACCAGGGCATCGCCAGCCCTCACTTGCAAGCCCAAAGCACAACCCATGACAGTGCAGGAGAGGTGCTGACAGGTCCTGGGCTACTCAGCACAATGTGTTTCCAGTGCCTGGGATTCCTGGGTGGCGGCAGCAGGGCCAGGGCTGCTCCCAGCCTCGCGTGGCTGGCTGACCTCGGCAAATTCGCTTCCTCCCTGCCTGCATTAGTTTCCCTATCTGTGTCACACCGCTCCACCCTCTTTTGTAGAACAAGGCAAGGTCCACTGATGAAGGGCAGCAGATAAGAGGGAGGGAGTTGTATCATTAGTTGCACTGGTAAATTGGGAGTAAATAAAAACAATCTCAAAGGTTGGCAGGGAAGCGAGCAGAGACGGGCAGGCAGCAGTGGCGTCAAAGCCCTCTCCTGAGCTCTGTCAGTGCTGGGAGCCGCTAATCCCCCTGGCACCGTGGAAACAGGGCACTGGGCTGAGCGCACCGAAGGGCTGTGCCCTGGGAGGCAGGGTCTCGGGGAGGATGTGTGACAGCAGGGCATAGGGCGCAGAGCTGGATGAGCGGAAGACCTCTGGATATAGCCCCAGGGAGAGTGAAGCCAGGATGCTGCCCACAGCCCCCGCACCTGCTGCAGGTCATACATGGGAAAGTAAGACAGGGATTTGGGGAAGAGATGCAACAGTGGTTTAAGGGCTAGAGAAAATGTCTGGCACAAACACACCCGGCTCAGTCTGCTCAGTCTATTGGAGATGGAGAGGCGGCTCGCTGCGATGTCCACGTACCCGAGAAAATGGGTGGGCCTGGCAGCTCTGAAATTGCACGGGGAAAGGCAATGGGAACTAGCTGCTCCAGAGGGAATCGGCCCAGCTCTGCAGCACAGCAGGGGATCAGCTGGGAACAATCCCTGGGGAAGAGGGCAGCTTTCCATCACCTGTCGGTTCCAGACAGCCTTTCCAAGAGACGTGCTTGGTTGGAGTGGGATAAGGCTCAACCCAGGGGCAAGCTTGGGACACCAGCGTTCAGATGTGCTGAGCCCTTTGGCTTTAACGCTGGGAACACAGTCACCCGTGCTGGTAGACCAGCACCCTGCCTGGCCCTGGCTCTGCTGCACACCAGGGCTGAACAAACTGTAGGAACAGAGATGTCCGTGTCCCCTCCCTGTCCCCCACGCCCACCAAGGCTGGAATGAGGCAGGACCCAGCAGCCACATGGAGGACAGATCCGTGACTGCCCACGGCCATGGAAAGCACAGCAGGAACAAGGGAGGTGGGAGGAAAACGGGTCCTGTGCTGCCCTGCCAAGCTCCATCCTTCTTGCAAGCTAAGGCAGCCAAACCCCAGCCCAGATCCTGAGCCTGCCCCACCATCCTGCAGAGATCTTGGACGCAACCCACCACATGAACACAAAGACCCATCTGGCCCCCTCCTGCCCCTGCCTCCTCTCTGTCATGCACACACATGGGCTCCTGCTGCTTGATCCTGCTTCCACCACCCAACCTCCGCAGCTCCCCCAAATCCTGCATGCAAGTGGCCCCACAAGAACAGAACAACGAGTGGGAGAAGGAGCATTCTGAGGCTCCCGCAGTGCCTGGGGAAGCAGAAAGCAAGGCAAGGAGAGATCGTGGCCTGGTTGAGACACGGGAGCATTCATTATTAAAGAGCTGTATCCACTCCTGACATTATTAAATGCCTCCCTCTGCTCTGAGGTGCTGCTGCACGCACCAAGCCAGAGATCAATAGCAGGAACCCAGCCAGCAGAAAGGCCATGGCTCCACAGGGGCAGCAGGGAACACAGAGAAGAGGGACCCCTCTGCGCACCTGCCATGGCCCCATGCAGGACACCTCTCTCTGCAGACGAACGAGGTCTTCGGTGGTCTCCCTGTTGAGTGGGGAATGGCACCAGGGCTGGAGAGGGACCCCGGGGTCCTGCTGGGATGTGGATGCCCAGCTGTGCTGCACATGGGAGCGTGGTCCCGCAGAGGGGACACAGAACAGCGCTGCCTGGGACCCCAGTGACTGTGGTGGGAGGTGGTGGGGGTCCTGCCCAGCCCAAAGCTGCTCTTTGAGGGAGGTGAAGCCACCAGAAGCATAGCTTAAGGGCAGTCCTTGCCCAGTGGCTTGTGGCACCTTAAGCGACACCCAGGATGAAAACAACACACGCACACACCTCCCCTCGGACGGGGACGGGGCAGGGCACGGGGTACCATCACCACACACCTCTGCCACACTGTTGGGACCCTGAGCTCCCCACCAGCACCCACGCATCCCTAACCAGGGCGTGGGGCACACACTGGCATCCCCACTCCGGCATTCCCAGAGAGGAGAGGGGACAAAGGCAGCTCCAGGGTCCCAGCCGGGGACCTTCCAGCGCAGCATCACACCCCTCTCCCAGACCCAGTCACTTTTGGGAGGTTCCCGTGGGGCAGGCCCAGCGACGCTGGAAATCACCTCGGACCGGCTGCGAACACTGCCTGCACCCCCTGCGACAGGCACACCCCGCGCTTTTGACAGGGGTCCCCGGAGCTGGGTTGCCCACCACCCTACCCGTGCTCAGACCCGGCCCTGCTGTGACCCACGCCCCCCACCCTGTCTCTCCCAGCCTCCGGGGCTGGGGGTCCCGTTCCCTCCGCTCCTCACCGCACCCCACGGAGGGCCTGGGCAGGGAGGGATGCGTGGGAGCCCCGCACACCTTGAAGACCTCGGAGAAGAAGCCGGCCCCGATCTTCTCGCAGTAGAAGTCGTCGATGCGCGCCAGGGTGGAGACGGCGCTGCGCAGCGCCCGGTACGAGGAGGGCCGCAGCCGCCCGCAGCCCGGCCAGGGCCCCGCCGCCTCCCCTTCGCCCTCCCCGGGCCTCCGCGGCAGCTTCTCCCACTCCATATCGGTCCCGCCGAGCACCCCCAGCGCCATTCACATCGCCGGCCGGGCGGCTCCCCGCACTCCACCACCACCACCACCTCCTCCTCCTCCTCCTCCTCGACC
>JAAGAY010147041.1:0-16950 GCA_011801015.1 Ardeotis arabs | reverse complement strand
CCTTCAAAGGCCATCCAGTCCAACCCCCCCTGCAAGGAGCAGGGACATCTCCAACCAGATCAGGTTGCTCAGAGCCCCGGCCAACCTGGCCTTGAATGTTTCCAGGGATGGGGCATCCACCACCTCTCTGGGCAACGTGTGCCAGTGTTCCACCACTCTCACTGTAAAAAGTGTCTTCCTTATATCTACTCTGAGGCTACCCACTTTTCATTTAAAACTATTACCCTTTGTCCTATCACTACAGGCCCTGCTAAAAATTCTGTCCCCATCTTTCCTGTAGGTCCCCTTTAGTCACTGGAAGACCGCTATAAGGTCTCCCTGGAGCTTCCTCTTGTCCAGGCTGAACAGCCCCAGCTCTCTCAGCCTGGCCTCACAGGAGAGGTGCTCCAGCCCTCTGGTCATCTTCGTGGCCTCCTCTGGACCTTCTCCAACTGGTCCATGTCCTTCTTATGTTGGGGGCTCCAGAGCTGGATGCAGTACTGCAGGTGGGGTCTCACCAAAGTGAAGGAGAGGGGCAGAATCACCTCTCTCAACCTGCCGGCCACACTCCTTTTGATGCAGCCCAGGATGTGGTTGGCTTTCTGGGCTCCAAGCGCACATTGCCAGCTCATGTTGAGCTTCTTCTCCACCAGTACCCCCAAGTCCTTCTCCTCAGGGCTGCTCACAATCCATTCTCTGCCCAGCCTGTATGTACTTGGGATTATCCATGTATCCCCATATATGTCCCCATATATCCAGCCCCATGCCATATAAGGGTGATGGGTCCAGTTCCCCCCTAAAAAGAGCTGCTGCCAGGATGGGCCGCACTGATACAGGCTTGGATGTCTCCTCATAGCCATCACCAGGCTGGATGTATGCTGTGGATGTGGGGCTCTGATTCTCCTCATGCACCCACCCCTGCCTGGTTGGTGTCCCGAGAGCTGTGAAGTCTGTCCTTGTGAGGAGCAGCAAAGTGTCCCCTCTCAGTGACAGTATGCCCACTGCCTCTTGCACCCCTTCATGCTTCTCCCTTTCCTGAGCTCCCCCACTTCTCCCCCATCTCGTCCTGCTTCCTGCTCCTCCCCAGGCCTTTTCCCTGCTCCGCTGATCTGTCCTATCCTTCCTTGCCCAGCAACTCCCTGCAGCCAGATCTGCCCTTTCTTCGTCCCACACATATTGCTGCTGCTCTCCTTGGCATCCATCTGCCTGTGCCGGCTCAGCCCTGCCCCAGCTGCCTCCCGGGCACTGCCACAACCCTCCTGCACTGCCTTGTGCCTGCACTGTGGGCTAGAGCAGGGGAACTGAGCGTCTGACTTCTTTACAGCAGGAGCAGACCCCTGTTCCCCCTGGAAATGTCTGATATTTCTGCTCTTCCAGGTCCACAGAAGGGAGTGGGTCTGTGCAGGGCAAGTTTCCTGCATGTGGGAAGGCAGAGCCCGGGGCCGGGGCTCTGCCAGTCACTATTTATCGGATCTGAGCCATCCTTTTCCTCCAGCCCCGTGCCTCTGCCTGCCAGAGGGATTGATGGTGTGTGCCGGTGAGGCTGCTGCAGCCACGGGGAACCGTGCTGTGCAAGAGCCCACATTCCCAAGCTTCCTGGGCCTCACATGTCTGTCCCGCTGACAGCGGCCCAGCAGAATGACAGGAGCAGCTTCATGGGCCTCCCGTGTTGGTCATGGAGAGGAGAGACCAGCGTCTGCGTGTGAGAACGGGAGGCTGCAGGCTCTGCCCTTCCACCATGACGGCCAGCTGCAGCTGCTCGAATGGCAGTGGGTGCTCAGCCCTGGTACCCAAAATCTGAGCACCCTGTTCTGCCTACAGCCCACTGGCCAGCTCCTCAGTGGTGTGGGAAGCCGCTCAGAGGAGCAAAGCCAGCTCAGCTGCGACCAGAATGAGAGCAAACATTGTCTCTCCCTTTCCTTTGAGTGCACATTGAGCAGCAGCCCCTGAGGGTCGAGGCATCACAGCAGAGATGGGGAGTCCTGATGAGGCATCTTGCAGAGAGAAGCGCAGGACCACTGCCCGTTCAGGGCTCCTGCTGCTTACAAGTGACTGGGTTTACAACCAATTAAGTTGTAACGAATAAATTAAAGCCCTGGAGATAGCCCTGACTGTGGAAATTGCTGCTGCAGGATTTACAGTCCCTTCTTTCATCAGCGCTGGTAGCTCTGCTGTGCTGTTTCCACCGCGCTACGCTCATGCCTGCCACAGCAGCTCTGAACTGAAACATGGCTAAAGGTCCCCAGTGCCCCAAATCCCTCCCGTGGTGCAGGCAGGTACACTCTGGGCAGCAGGGTGCAAAGCCAGGCTGGGCTAAGCCTCCAGCATACCCTGAATTAAGCTCCTCAAGGCCTGGCGAGGAAGAGCTGGCAGGGGATCTGCCTGGCTGTGTTCTGCTCCTGTGGAGCCGTAGGGGAAAGAGGAGGAGAGCTATGTCCTCTTTACCTTTCTCCATCTGGGGTCTGCACCCTCCCTCTCTCACGGGGAGAAGTGTCAGTGATTAATAAACATCTTCTCCCTGTGTGCTGGGGATGGTGCATCATCCAAGCAGAGAAGGGGCAAGAGCCTTCAAACAGCCCAGGGAGGCCAGTTATGGAGAGGAGCAGGGGCTGGGGATTCCTGTAAGGATTAGGGCACACCACGGCCGTGGGGTGGTCAGCAAGGGGTGCAGGAGGGCTTCCACGCAGAAACTTTGGTGCTTGCTGCACCCCCACCTCTGCTCCTAGCCAGCACCTGCAGCACTGGGTCCTTGCAGCACAGCTCTGGCTGGGGTCAGCCAACACTAACCCATCCTGACTGATGGCTTGCCCTGCCCAGAGCTCCAGAGCCAAACCTGAAGCAGTCCCCTCCTCTGCACCCACGTGTGGGAGCCCCTCTGTACCTCAGGCTTCTTCTCTGCAAACATTCAGGAAAATCCATGGCTGCTGCTGCGGGGGGCCCAGGGACGGCTGCGGGGAGTGTGTGTGTGAAGCTGCGCCAGCACAGGAACAAGGCTTCACTGCAGGAGGGTTTTCCAGCCTGGAGAGGCTGCGTAGACCCAGAGGTGAGCAGGACAAGGAGCATCGACTGACTCCAATGACTCCCTTTGGTGCTTTCTCCCAGAACGTGAGTGCACCCTCTTGGTCACAGGTGTCCTCTCACTCCTTTCCCTTCACAACCTCTGCTCTTTTCCCACATTATCACACATCACCCAGCAGATCTCCATACTTGCCCACATCTTGCATGTTCCCCAGCCTCCTGCTTATGAGAGGGCTCATCCCTGTCAAACATCTCCCTCTTCTGCCCCATCAGAGATTGGGAGGGGGGAGCACAGCAGCGTCTGTAGCAACCTGCCAGGAGGCCTGGTCAGTGCGAAGAGCCCAGAGTACATGGGAGAAGATCCCAGCCCCAGCAGTTCGTTGTGCCCAACAGCACACAGAGCAGGTGATGCAGCAGGACTACATTTCCCAGCGCACTGTGTGTCCCTGAGCTTGGTGAGTGCAGGGCTGTGCATGGTCCGTGCCCAGCACTGTGGCTGCAAGCTGCAGCAGCCCACGTGCAGCTGTGAGCAGGGATGGGTAAGGTCCCCGCTGTACAGGCATGTTGCTCCTCTCCCCATTCCCTTCCCAGCACTCCAGCTGCAAGGCCATTGTGGGGATGTCTGCAGCAGGAGAGCTGCAAATATTTGTTGTGTCATTAATTTTCTACAAGCACAGTCAGCACAGCACCTGGCAGCATTTGCTTGCTGCCTCTTGTTATCTCCTGTTGGTGCTCCTCATGCCTGACTGCCGGTATGGTGACATCTGTGGAGGCAGCATCCGCATCCCATCCCTGTCTCCTAGTGGTGGGCAGTGATTTCAGCTTCCTGCTCTGCTGCTTCTCAAACCAGCCCCAGTGCCTCTGCCAGGGTGCACAACAGGGTGGCAGGGGACTGAGCAGCCGATGCCTGGACCCCGATGAGTGTGCGCTTGCTAGAAGCCGTGTGAGCTGTGAATCTAAAAACATTGAGAACACTGGTAAAACAAAACCAGTCATCACCTCTGAAAAGCAGGGACAGGCAGCTCTGGCCATGCCTGCACCACCTGTGACCCACAGTGACGTGACACGCAGCCATGTGAGCTCAACTATCCCATTTCTGGAAACATTCAAGGCCACGTTGGATGGGGCTCTGAGCAACTTGATCTAGTTGAAGATCCTTGCAGGGGGGTTGGGCTAGTTAACCTTTAAAGGTCCCTTCCAACCCAAACCATTCTATGATTCTATGATTCTGTAACTACATCAGTGCAGTGAACCAGCACCACAGAGAGCTTTGCTGGTCACCAGGAGCTGGTTGCCTTGTGCTGCACATGTAGGGGAAATGCTCGCACCTCCAGCATCTCCCACCCTGCTCCTGAACCAGCCTGAACAGCTTATTTCCCAATACCTGCCATGCTCCCACCCTCCAAAGCTTCCCAGCAGGTAACAGGGCTGCTCATTGCCCTCTTGACCTGGCCCTGGGCAATGGGGCTCTCAGCAGCTCCACCCTCATCCCAGGAGGCTGTGCCAGCCTTGCTCGTCTCCTGCCCCTTGCCAGCCTATGAGTAACACTCCCCAGCCGCAGTGCAGCGTCCCTGCGAGTGCCTGTGGTTCTGCCAGACGTAAGGCAGGAGCAGAGACGCCAAGAAGCTGGTCTGGCTGCATGGTGGGCTGAGCGGGACCACATCACAAGTGCTGCCCAGGACCAGCCTTGGCTGAGCGGGTGGGAGCAGCCCTGTGACCCAGGCAGGAGAGCAGGGCAGAGAGCAGGGCTGAGAGCGCTCAGTGAGTCTTGGCCTGCGGCTTTGGGGAAGAGCCTTCACCTGTGGTTCATCGCTGCCCTTTGATCTGCACAGCCTGACGTTGCTGCAGGGAGGAGCTCAGAAGCAGCGCAGCAATGGGGAGGGAAAGGACAGTGAGGGCAGGCATAGCTCAGCACAGTGCCTGCCAGAGACCCTACAGAACAAACCCACAGGCACAGTCCACCCCAGAGACCCTAATTAACAAACCAACCTCCTCAGCCTTGCCTTGGCTTCCTTACTCATCCCAGAGCTGATGAAAGGAAAACCTTCTGGAGGAAAGCCATGAATCAGGCTGGACAACCATTCCCTTGTGAGCTCTGAACTTCTGTTTGGGAAGGGCACATCCCACCCTAGCTACAGCAGCATGGATGGGAGAGATGGTCCCAGTTCCTTCTGCACCCCTGGCTTCAAGTAGAGACTCTGCAGCCCTGCTTATTCCTCCTGATGCCCAAGAAGAGGTAGGTCCTGCAAGGGGCTCCCCACCCTCGAGCCAGCAGTCACTCAGGCTACACCTTTCTGAGAAACTCCCTGACCTCCTCGTCCACACTGCTTGGTTGGTTCCCTGACACAGTTCTGGCCTGTGCTAAATAGGACAGGTTCAAGAGAGGTCACGGGCCAGGGCCATTCCCAGCAGGAAACATGGACACGGCCACCGGCAGGCAGAGAGGAGAGCTGAGCCGTGTGCTTGGCCTCCTCTGGCTCCTGCCTTCCCCTTCAGCTTCCTCGCTCTGCAGCAGGGCACAGAGGAGCAGGGTGTCGATGCTGGGCTCTGGATGTCCACAGGAGCCTTTCACCTGGATGTCACCGATGCCACAGCCATGCGTGGACAGTAATGTCCAGGTGTCGGTGGGGCTGGAAAGTGGAGCATCAACTCTCCGTGCACCAGCAAGGTCGGGAGCTCCCTGTGACTAGGGACACTTCACAGTCCCTTCCCTTGTCCCTGTGGCCTGGCCAGCACTGTCCAGACAGCGCAGGCTGGGGTAGCACAGGCTGGAGCACGGCCTGGTGTGGGGAGGGAAGGCAGCCGCGCTGTGTTTGGTGTGGCAGTCGCCATCATGCCGCTGCTTGCAGCTGATTCAATCACAGCTCTTTATTGCTTCTCCCGGTGGTTGAAAACCTCGTTAGGTTTAGCAAGCTCTGTGAGCAGCGCTGCCAGCCTTTCTCATCTCCTGCCCTCTCCCATGAGCAAAGGCACCCTGGGCTCCAAGGGAGTGAGTACATCAGCACTCTCCATGGGGCCTGAGCCAAAAAACCTTCCCGCATGCTGGTGTGGGTGCATGGGTCCAGCACAAGACCTGGTGTGCCAGGATCTGCCATGAAGGCAAAGAAAGGAGGTGTGTGTTCTTCTGCGTGGGGACATCTCTACACCACAACAGAGCAAGGGAGCAGGGCTGTCTACACACAGCAGCCTTCTACCCCACAGTGGGTAAAAAATGAGGAAGGAGAGTGGGTCCTACACGCTATGTTAGTGGCAAGCGTGTCAGGCTGATGGTCCCAGGCCAGCAGCAGTGGAAGCAAAGGGTAAGTAGTGATGGTGCTGCCTTAACCTGCGGTGTCTGCAGGCTCCAGCAAAAGGTAGAGCTGAGATGAACAAGGCAGGTCTTTGATCCTGCTGTGCCCTGCATGCTGGAGCCCTGTTCCCAGACAGCACCTCCATGCCACCACAATACATTAATACCTTTGATTACTGTGGCCTAATTTCTGTCCACCTCTGTCACCCCACCAGCTGGTCACCCCACCCTGCTGAGCCCTCGTTCTGTGGTGGCTGATTGCGCCAGCACTGGACAAACTGGTCTCCTGGGGTAATTACAGCCAGGAGAGACCTGGTACTGCAGGCTGAGGGTGAGCCAAGTGTGACAACACCAGTCCAGCACCTGGCCTGTAAGTCACACCATAATGTGAGTCCTTTCTTATGGGACATTCAGGAGCATCCATGTGGATGCCTGGTAGCCTGGACTCTCACAAAGAAGGAGTATCACAGGCATTGTCTCGCCACGCTTCTCACAGGGACTCAAATCCTCCTCCCAGTGCCTTCCAGGGACCTGACTTTCCCCATGGCAGGGGTGAAGCAGCATCCACCATCCTTCCCCACAGCCTCCTGCCTGGAAAGCTGCCTCCCCAGCCTGCTTGTGTCTTGGCCCTGGGCTCTGTGGGATTACTGCTGGCCAAGGAGGAGCGGGCCAGGCTAAGTGGGGGTTCCCTATGGGAGGTTGTGGCACGAGATCGGACCTTCCTTTTGCCCACAGGTCAGATGTGGTGCTGCTGTAGGTCTGCTCAGGAGCTTTCCCTTGGCTTGATCGTGGGCTGGAGACTCACGTGATTTTGTGCACATATTTATACAACAAAAGGCAGCTGCTCCATGGGCATCGTGCCATCCCCACCACTCACGTTCTTACGGGGATGCAGTGCCCTCCTCCCTCCTTCTCCTCCACCTGCCTAGCCTTTGTGGGGAACAGTGTCACGCCACAAGAAGCCTTGGTCAGAGGCTGAAGGCTGGGGAAAGCCAGCAGGCTCCTCCAAGGCATCACTGGTGCAGCGCCAGTCGGAGCGATGGGGCTGTGCAGCCCTCAGAAGACCAGCTGACGCCATCAGCTGTGCCACCTTCCCCATTCCAGCAACCACTGGCTCCACTTCACTGGGGAAACAGCTGCTTGGCTTTTTTTCCCCTATTCATCCAGTTCCTTCCGGGCTCAGGATATTTTGGGCACTTCTCTGTTCCCAGCTGCCCTGGGTGACATAGGCGGTTCCTCGGGATTTGCCTTCCTCTGGAAGCTGTACAGGCAGAGAACTGAAAAGGGGAAATGCCAAGCCCTTTGTCTGAGACCCGTGTATGGAAGGAGAGACTCATGACTCTACCAAACACATGTGCTCCATCAGCTGCCTAGGAAACAGAGCTGTGGTGTGTGGGTCCAGCACATGGGGCCGGGTGGAGCATTTGAGCATGAGAGCCTTGTGCAATGAAGGAGGTGCAGGGAGAAGGGTTTGTCCAGGCGATAGAGAGCTGCTCCGCTCAGGCAGTGAGAGAGACCATAGGCATAATGTGTCGCCCCTGCCAGAGAGCAGATGGGGGGATGTGGGTACGAAGCACGGGGCAGAAGGAGCAGGTCAGAAGTATTGATCTTGGTGTAGGGAGCCTGCCCTGAAAGCAGCACTTTCAGGCAGCAGGGTTTGGGGGGAAGCTAGTCTGGCCTGGGGTGTTGCTTCAGATCTTACAGTTCCCACTTCCTGGGCTTAGCCAGGCTCCCTGTCCAAGAAGCAGGGTGGGACGTGCTGAAGACGGCCCTGGGGACGGGAGCAGGGGTGGCTGGACCAGATGTGGAACTACTCGGAGGTCAGAGCTGGAAACCTGGTTTCTGAGTACATCTTCCTCAAACCAAAACTCAGCATCCCACACCCCTCCAGCCTTACTCCACCCTGCTCCCAGCTGCAAACTGCTTATGTCCAATTTTGCATGCTAAAAATATCTTTCTGGGCAGTCAGCAAGTGTGTAGCCAGATGGGAGAGTGAAGTCTGAGAGCGAAGGGGAGTGGGAATGGATTTGGGGCAGGTGTGGGCTGAGGCACAAGGCCAGACAGGCCTGGGCAGGCTGGGTGGGAGGCCGTGGGCTGGCTGGCACCGCAGAGGGACATGCGTCAAGGCCGCAGCACCAGGGCAGAGAGCCTTGCTTGGCTGGGGCCCGTGCTTCTGGGGAGGGGGGCATGGCAGGGGGGCAGATGGACTCAGAAAGGTGGGGAGGTGCTCGTTGTGTAGAGCAGGCAGCACATCCTGCTCTCTCCCCTGGAAAGAGGTTGCTGGAGCGATCAGAGCAGAGGAGAAGGAGGGATGGTTATCCAGGTGCTAGGTCCTGCCAAGCTCTGCCCAGCACCCAGCAGTGCCCTCCTGGGACCCCTGCACCACACGTCCTGGGGGAGGCCAGGCCACGGGCTGACCTGGCCTCTCCATAAGCTGCTTGGGAGCGGAGATGTCAGCCTTGGGTGGCCAGTGCCACCAGAGGGAGTCCCTGCCCCGGCTGCTGCAGCCAACTGAGTGACAGCAAAGATGCCCCAATGCCACCCATCTCCTAGGCCAGCACAGCTCCCTGCAGACCTCTCAGATATTTCTCTGAGAGCAAGGCAGGCTGTGATAACCCAGCATGACCAGGCTGTCATCCTGGAGAGATCCCTCTGCACCCCGGCACTGCTGGAGCTCCCCTTACCCTCCTCCTGCCCGTTGGTCCGGGGTTCTCCCCACCAGCTCTGGGGGAGATGTGCTGTAGTGGACCAGGACATTTGGGTTATATCGTCAGCTTGGGGAGGGGGCTGGAGGGTTTCTAATTTCAGTGTGGCATGGTGCACTGGCCTTTGGCCCCCTGTGTGGAAGAAGGTTCAGGGTGGTGGGGCTGGGGTGAGGAAGACTATGCAGCAGAGCTCAGGGCTGGGGTCTATCTGGGATCCTCTGGGCATTTTCCAGCCCTCTGTGCCAGAAGGGCCTCTGGGCTCTGTCAGTGCAGGCTGCAGCCCTGACCAAGACAGATACTCCATCTTGCAGAGGAAGCAGCAGCATGTGGGGAGCCAGCCCCCCAGATCACACAGGGTCACACATTGATGCTGTGCAGGGAGCAGACCCCTGCCTGGCCATCCCGGGGCTGGATCTGACTGGGTTACCCTCCCCAAGCCTGATCCTGACCCACCACCTGCAGGATGACATCCCAGCCTGGCCTCAGCCCAGCCCCATCACCGTGGCCATGTCTGATGATCTATAGCTACGCCTCACATTGGACTCCCTCAAGGACAGGTATGGGGTAGGGAGGGGGATAAGAACCAAAGTATTTCTATTATTTGTGAGATCTGACATAGAAATAGACTTTACTGTAGGAAAATGTGGTGGACATGTTAGCAGTGCTTTCTGCAAAGCCTGGTCCTCAAAAGCCACCAGGACTTCTCATTTCCTTGTGGTTTTGTAGATGGTTTTGAGCCCTCAATGTTCTTCCCTATCATAAGTAAAACTGGTAGTAAATTGCAGGTGGTCTGGGTTTTTCTCTCTTCAGTCCAAAGGTCTGAGTCCTGTTAGTTAATTGATGATTGAACTGGACCTTCAGGAAGCAGCTCATCAATCATATTTACGATGATCAAATAAACTGCCTTGGCGCCTCAGCCCAACTGAGAGGAAGCCATGTGGCTGGCTGGTTTTATATTAGGCAAAAATGTACATGTCCGCTGCATGTTATAGCAAGAAATCTGTTTTAGAAAACATCTAAGATGTCTTAGATGGCTCTGTGAGACAGTCCTGCTGCAAGGGCTAGAGCAGTATGCAGAGTATGGGCAGCCCGCACGTGATGTGCTCTTGGAAGCGCAGTGAGGGGTCTCACGGAGCTGGAGCTCATCATCTCCTGTTGATTGTGCCATGCTCAATTTGGATTCATGAGTTGCTGTGTGACTTGACAGTCCCTTGGAAATCTTGTCTCATTTGCACTCTGCTATGCGGTTCCCAGTGAAGTAAGGCATCATTGATTGCACTAGCAGCTCTAACGTTAGACTGTGTAAGAGCCAGGCACATGACTGAGTGTGCTGGCTTTCAGTATTTCTTCAGTATGTTTCTAGTGCATGCTACACACCCAGAAAACAAATCTCAAAAAATTATACATTTCTAAGGAGGAAGAGGCAAATACAAATTTCTAGGCCCCAGTGCATTTCAGGATAGCAGAAAAGAAAAGAAATACTCACATGAGCTGCAATAGGAAGCCTCTTGCATCAAGGGAACCACCAAGGAAACAGGGAGGACATGACTTAGGGCTGCTGCTCCTCTTACTGCAAACTTGCTAGAAGACTTCATCTCATTGATCTCACAACAGCTGTACCGGAGACAGCTGGATTTGATGTAGTGATGTTCCTGAATGGATCGTAGGAGAGACCTAGCTTCCAGAAACCCCTCAGTGTTGCTGCTGTACAGGGGTAATGCAGATAGACACACCAAGCACCGTCCTGCAGTGCTGAGGATGGTGGTACCTGGGAAAGGATCTGCCATGGAGCTCTGGGCCAACCAGTCCCAGTTGAACAGTGAGGAGCACCTTGGGTGGCAGCCCCCATTCTCAGGACACTGATTGTGTTGGACCATAGAGCAATCATGCCCTCTTCCAGGGAAAGAGTGAGAGAGGCTGTATAACCCACAGAGTTGAAAGAGGGGCTGCCCAGGAGAGCTACAACAGCACAAGGAGCCAGGACTCGTGGAAGCTTGAGGACATGCAATAGTGTGTGAGCTGGAAAGGGGCTCAGAGAAGAGCTTGGTGGTGGCATCTTCAGGGACAGGAGACTGAAGGAGTGTGAGTGAGCCAGATTCGGGGCTATGACCTAAAGTGAGGAGCTCCCAGGGAATTCCCTCCCATACCCACAGACTCGGCCTATCCTAGCCAGGGACATCCAGCTCCATCCCTCTTACCTCCAGTACTGTGTGCACTGTCCATGTCAAGACACTTCACATCCTAGAAGGCACTGAGAAACTGTAGCTCAGAGCAGGGTAACAGGAAAGGTTCGGAGGTGAAGGAAATGAGATACATCTAGCAGGTTCAGGAGCCTGTCAGATCTGGAAGGTCTGTCAGTGGGGTTCAACAGCAAGATTGTTGCAGCTGGGTTGGTTAAAAGTAATAAGCAGAGAGATTTCAAGGCAAAAGTGATGCATGCTGAGAGTACTCTGGGATGGGCTTGGGCATGTGAACCGGGGGTGTTTTCCTCAACATCCATCACTGGATCTGGAGGGAAAGAGGAGTGCGGAAGACTTGAGAAGGTTTTGGGGAGGTGTTTGTGGGAGCAGGGCTACGGGGGCCTGCGTTAGCCAGCAAAAAGGCTGAAGCAAGCCACCCAGGAGATCCCATTGACACTGGACCTGCCTTTGGGCAGATGGGTGAGGAGCAGCCCTGTGGCCGGTGGGATGCTCTCTTTCCAAAGAGGAAGCTTCTTGCACCACATGTGATTTCCCTATGTGGCTGTTTCATTTCTGTGTCTGCACCTCTCCTGCACTGCGTTACGCAGATACCTTTCCTGAGAGGCTCAGACGGAGTCCTGCCCAGGGACTTGGTGCCAGCATGGCCCTGCGAGGGCTGGCTCTGGCCTTTCTCCTGGTCCTTGCCACGCTGCTGCTTGCACAGGGACAGAAGGACTCCGGTCCCAGGAATGAAGAGGAAGATGAGGAAACAGGTAGGAGCGAGTTGCATCTTTCTTTTACAGAAAAGGTTTTGCCGCTCCTCTGTCTGTACATTTGCTACACAGCTTTACCCCATTCAGCCCACAGCGGCTGTGTTTGGAGGGCTGAAGATGGTGTCTGCATTGGTCCTGAGACACTCGGGCATCCATTGGGTAGTGGTGGGGTGAAGCTCTGTTCGGGGATGGAGGGCAGCAAGCCTCAGTGTGCTGGGAAATCCTCCACAAATGTGGGAGCTGCATTGTCCCTCCAAGGAGTGGGCAGCGTCCCAGGGAGAAGGGGGTGGCCGGTTCTTGTTGCACGGTGGAAAGACAAAGCTAGGGCCATCAGAGCAGCGGTGGCCTTCCTGAGGCAATCCAGGCAGCATCCCTGTTGCAGGGGAAGGCGGTGGTGGTGCTCAGCAAAGACATGGGGAGCTGTGAGATGAATCCCTGTGTTAGGTGGAATGCCTACTCTCTCCCATAGTCCGTGGGGTCAGGGGAGCTGTAGTTTGGTGGGATTGCTCTTTAACAGCATTGTTCTGTTCTATCTCTGTGCCAGGAGGGCTCGGGGCACCTCCTGGGTCTCTGCTGGGCTCTTCCTATGAAGAACGTGGACTTTCCTATGGCGACTATGTGCTATGCCCTGGAGTTGCTGGTACCTGTTGAGGTACCCATGGGGTACAACAGGAGCGACTGCTCGTTGCACCAGGGGCTAGGGGACCTGAGGTGTGAGTCATTCTTTCTGTGGGGAAATGGGAGGAGAAGTGGCTTGCCAAGTCGCCAAGTGGGTCATGAGTCATGCTACCCATCGCTCGTGGCTAGAGGGATGCTACCTGTTGTCCAGCAATGGGCAGCCCTCAGCTATCCAGGGCAGGATGGAGCCTGTTCCCCTCGACTCAGGAGCAGCTCCTGTCCCTTTCTCCCATTCCCCACAAGCCATCCCTGAGAAGCCCTGTCAGTAGTCACCGCTCTCCCCTCCTTGGCCTGAGGAGTCTCAGCTGGAGGAGGCTGTGATGGGTTCAGCAGAGGCACTGGCTCTGAGTGAGTGGGGGTAATTTCTTGGATCTGTGTCTGCAGAAGAGCTGTGGGGCACCAAACGGAGGTTCTGACTGTTATCCTCTACCGTGCTGCTGGTGTCTGCAGCATGGAAGGAGGCCATTGGAGTCCAGGTTATGGGCAGCCCAACAGAACTGCAGGTAGGGGCAGAGCTTGCCTCCACCTGCACCGAGAGGAAGGCCCTGCTGCCAAGCCCCTGCAAGGGCTTTTGCTGCAGTTGGTGCCCTTCACGTGTTGTGAAGGAATCATGTCTGCCATAGAAGTGTGCTTTTTTCACTTTCTCTCCATGTGCTGTGCCACCGCTTTTCAGGGATAGCCATGAATAGATGAATGACCCACATGCATTTTCTAGAGCAGACCTAGACAACAAAGGCTCACGTTACTTGCTGACAGTGCCCATGGCCCAGTTTTGCTCATCTTCCTCTCCCCACCGAGGTCTGCGCAAGACAGCCTTGTGCTCCCATTGCTCCCACTTGCTACATCCCCTTGTGCCTCGGGCTTGCCAGCTGTTTCCTCACCAGCTCTTCTTGCTGATTTCTACTCCCTTAGGAGTGCAACCTGCTTGTCACTGTGTCCTCTTGCATTGCAGGTCATCATCAGCCTCCTGACCAAGTCAGGCTGTGGTCTTACTGCATCCCTCAGCCTCCTTCTGTGTAAGAGTGCTTCTGGCTAGCCTTTCAGATTGTAGAGCACCTTGGGGACAGCCAGACTTCGGGATCTGTTTCCTGACAAGTACCAATAGGAAAAAAAACCCCCACATTCCTCCCCACAGGTGGAAATCTGCACTTTGATCCATGATTCATTTTCCCACAGCAGACGGATTTCCTCCTCACTGGCTGGTGTCCCTGGTCAAACGCTT
The DNA here is from genome assembly GCA_011801015.1 of Ardeotis arabs. NCBI lineage: Eukaryota > Metazoa > Chordata > Aves > Otidiformes > Otididae > Ardeotis > Ardeotis arabs. The sequence continues at coordinate 3,106 of JAAGAY010147041.1, read as the reverse complement.
GGTGCTGGCCAGGTAGCCTGGACTCTGCTGGGGTGGGAAGGATCCTGGATGTCACCCTCAGACAGGAGTGTGAGGGTGCGTGCGCTGCTTCAGAGGCATTTAATGATGGGAAGAGGGAAAACACACCCCAGGGATGCCTAACTAGACACGGACTGAGTCAAGGGTTTCAGGTCTGTCAAGGCTTTTGGCTGACACAGTGAAGTGTGTGATCTGAGGGGGCTGGAAGGGATCCAGCTGCAGAGGAAGAAGTTTCCTATCTGGACAACACATGCGATCTCAAAGGACGGGGTGGTGGCCACTGTCCTTTGTGGTGGAGGGGCAGGGTGCAGGCTGAAATGATGGTGTGAAAACCTGCTACCAGATAAGGGAAGTTTGGTGATGCCTCTGTTCCAGTGTAAGTGAGTGCACCCCCACAAGAGCTGGCTGGCAGGAAGCGGGCAGCTGTAGAGATGCATGTAGATGAGGAGAGAAGTTTCATCCTAATTTAGGGGAGGCCACCTCCTACTCTGATGCCTTTTCATGAACTGAGTGAGCCAGTCTGCGTGACATGTCTAGCAGGACAGGACAAGGCCAGCTCATTTTGAGTGAAGTGCACAGAAAAGGCCGGGTGCGTGGAGCGAGACGTGAGCCTTGTGGCCACTGCTGTGAATGCAGATGTGGAGGTCTGAGGGCGGGCTGCTGGTGCTGGCAGCTGCCTTGTGCGGCCAAGTCTGGAGGATGTGCAGTGCCAGTGGAGACTTACAGGGTCTGGGGTACTCCCATAGCCCCTCTCTTTTGAGGACACAGCACAGGAGAGAGCAGCATCCACCGGGCTGCTGGATCCCGCCGGCTGGGATCCCTCCGCCACACATGGGTGGGCAGGAGGGCCTGCAGGTAACCCTCCTGCACTGCCCCAGAGGGTGCAAGGAGGGTGAATGCACTCGGGGTCTGGGACCTCATCCTGGCAGGTGCTCCTCTCTGCCACCCCTCTGAAGTGAGGGGGACCACCACCTCTCTGGATGGAGCCTCTTCACCCTCGAGGACGCTGCCGCAGCCCGGTGATCCTCAGGGCTCTCCCTCATCTCCTTTGCACACAAGGAGATGTGAAGCTCCCTCCGAGTGGGACCCCAACCTGCGGTTCACCCCGAACCGGAGCAGCTATGACTTGAACGATTTGGTGCAGCTGAGCTGTGATGGGGCGTATGTGCCATCAGTCCCCCAGATCAGATGCATTTCCAAAGGGACCCAGACCTTCTGGGACGGAGTTGCCACCTGCAAGGGTAAGCACAGCCCAGCACCACCCTGGCCCCGGGGTCCTGAGCTGGCGTCAGACAGGATGACATGGTCGTGCTTCAGCCCCACCTGGGTGACAGTCCAGAAACAGGAGACCTGGACGCCTCGGCTTTCCCCCATGTCTTGGCAGTGCCAGGGCACCTTCTATCTCAGCACCATGCCATGAGGAGCTGCTGGTGGTCGGTGCTCCTGGGGAGGGGTTCAAAGGCAGGAACCCTTCCTGGCCAGGGTCCCCTGTCTCCACATGGAGAGCTGTAGCTGTGAAGCTGAGAGAAGGAGGAATAGCCAGAGGGGTTCAGCTTGAGGCTTTGGCACTTTGCTCTGCTAGCTTCCCTGAGAAGCTTCCCTGGGGTTTGGGTGAGCTCTGGTGGGGAGGTTGTCACTGCTGGTGTGCTCACCTGGGCGTGAAGAGGGCCAAGAGAACGGGGTCTCAAGCAGCCCATGGTGGAACCCAGGGGAGCCTTGGGAGTCCTGGAGATAGGGGTGATGATAAGCCCTGTGCCCCTGAACAGTACCTGGCCACATGGTGGGAGTAGAGGGACTCTTGTGTGAGTCAGGTTGAGTGGTCAGAGTCATGGGGAGGAGAGAGCTATCCCAAGCCTCCCCTTTCCACCTCCCAAAACCGCTCCTCACTGAATTTTACCTCTGACAGAAATATGCAAAAGGCCTGCTTGGTGGGACCCAAGACTCCAGATGACACCACGTCGTGGGAATTACAAAAAGAATGAAGAAGTGACTCTGAGCTGCAACAATGGTTTTCAGCCATCCCTCACCCATGTCAAATGTGCAGGGAGAGCTGAGCCATTAAACTATTCTGGTTCTCTAAATGGAGATGTGTGGCTGGGGAGGAAAAGCAGTGATGTCTGGATCCACATTGAGGGGAATGTAGTGTGCATTGGTAAGCAGAGTGTCAGGCGGTGCCTCTTGGGGAGCTCCGTGGTCAAATCCTGCCCCATTCATCCATCTCTGAGCTTCCACCATCACCCCTGTGCCCAAGGATGCACTTCTGGTGCCTGATCTGGGCCACTCAGATCTCCCTGATTTTGATACCTGAGACCATTTGCCCACTGAATTTGGGCACATCCTCATCCACAACTCGCCTGGGCAGGCCCCAGCCCCAACTCACTCACCCACAAGGAGACCCCCAACAAGCTTTGCCGAGAGGTCACATCCTGGCAGATGGATGTGTCACCTCTCTTCTCTCTTCAGGAACTGGAGGGATTGCTGGAGATTGCTGATACCCCACCACATACCCTTAACCCTCCTTGAAACCTCCCACCCCAACCAACACTTGTTTTCACTTCTACCAGAAATGTGCAAAAGGCCTCAGTGGAACTCAAGACTTCGGCTGGCACCAGACCAGGAGAACTACAAGAAGAATGAAGAAGTGATGCTGAGCTGCCGTGAGGGTTTCCAGCCATCCTTCACCCATGTCAAATGTACAGGAAAAGTCCTGTCCAGCAGCAGCAGGAGCCCTGTCTACAGAGAAACTTGGAGTGGAAGGGACAGCAGAGGCACATGGATCAGCATTGAGTCCAGGGTGGAGTGCATTGGTAAGGGAGGCATCAGGAGCTCTCCTGGCTGCCCTCCTCTGCCCTTCTTGAGCAGGGGAAGGCAGGCTGTGCGTGCACAGGAGGTTTCAGGCCCTCTGCCTCCCTGGGGAAATGGTAGATGCTGCTGAAGGCCATGTTGGTGCAGCCCATGAGCCTTCCCTGTGCTTGCACTGGGGCTCCAGTGCAGCCTTGGTGGGGAAGGGTCTGGTGCCAGCCTCAGTCCCTGGGGGTTCTGATGAGAAGGGGCTTTGGGATCAAGGTGAGGGGCAGTGGTCAGAGCT
>JAAGAY010147040.1:0-53846 GCA_011801015.1 Ardeotis arabs | reverse complement strand
AGAGACAGGATCTAGTGGGGGATGTCCCTGCTCCTTGCAGGGGGGTTGGACTAGATGACCTTTGAAGGTCCCTTCCAACCCTAACCATTCTATGATTCTATGATTCTATGATTCTAACTTGCTGAAGAATTTGCCTCATTTCAGCAAAATTTTTATTCCTGTTGGGCAAGTGGAAATGTTCCCTCTTCTTGGTCTGGTTCAGCTGCTCCAAGTTAAGGCAAAGTCTGAACATGCCCCACAATAACTAAGAAGGGATCCAGCTGCTGCGTCTCCTCTTCCATCGATGATGCCATCTGCTGCTACATTTTGCTGCTCTCCTCTTTTTCAGGTCTTAAGCCATTCACTGGGGCACCCGGACAGCAGACCAGGTGTGCTGTGGGATCTGTGTTGCACGTAACACTGAGGGACACCTCTTTCTGAGTGGGAAAGGCCAGTTTCCAGTTTCCACAGTCAGCATCCTTGTCTCATCTCCCCAGTCTGACAGATTTGTAATAAGCCTGCAACAGAGTCTGAACTCATAGCCCCATATCTGCAGGAATATCTTCACCACTGTTCCTCTCACTGGCACCAGAAACAATAAAGGCAACTCTTCCTTCCATAGAATCACAGAATGGTTTGGGTGGGAAGGGACAGTTAAAGCCCATCCAGTCCAACCCCCCTGCAAGGAGCAGGGACATCCCCAACCAGAGCAGGTTGCTCAGAGCCCCGGCCAACCTGGCCTGGAATGTTTCCAGGGATGGGGCATCCACCGCCTCTCTGGGCAACCTGGGCCAGTGCTCCACCACCCTCAGTGTAAAACAAATTTACAATTTCCCTCCCTCTTTCTACCCAGCAGTCTATTCCTTTTTTGTGTATATAGGCAGGACAACAACAACAAAAATTATATGAAGGGTCTTCCCCATCCTCTTTTACAACTCTTCTTTCCAAAAGCCCCCTTGGAGGCAAAATAAGCAAATGAGACTCAGATACTCAGGGAAGTGAACCTACCTTTGCCTTGGAAAGATGGCTTTAACCACATCAGACCGTTTCTGCTTGGTGAAGAGAGAGCTAGTCACATTGTCCTAATTGAGTCACATATGATTTGGAGCATCATACTCTGGCCTGAGTTTCTCATGTTACCCCAGTACAAAGTGGGACTCCATTTCTTCATGTAGTCCTAACAGACTGCTCCTCCAGCTCCCGCGTGCTTGGGAACTGAAATCAGGATGCCGGAGTATCCTCCTGACACTGGTGCTGTAGATTCTTCTGTGACAATTTTTCCCTGTCTTGCAGGAACCTGCATGTCTCTGGACAAATTTATATCCCAAGACATGGACACGCACACTGGTCACTGCACACCAGGTGCTGTAGCAATTGCTCTTCTGCGTGTTTCTGCCCAATGCTAAGTGTCAAGTCATTCATACACTCCTCTCCTCTGTCAAAGCACGGTGAGCTACTCGCTGTCCAGTGCCTGCCCAGGGACCGTGGAACGACTGACCTGCTGAGACCTCACCCTCTGGCTTCCCTGCCTGATCCCTTCTCCGTATGGCACCTCCGCATTCCCCTGGGATCAGCTGGAGGCGTCCCCATCCATCTCTCTCACAGCAGCACCATTTTGCATTTCGTTTCCCTGGGTGCATTACTGGTAAAGTTCCTTCACACGGTCCTTTCAACATGCTCTTCCACTTCAACCGCATTTATGCATTGTCTGTGCACACTCTCACAAGGCAGTGGGGCTCTCCTGCAGTATCAGAACATCCGAAGAGCATACAGAAAAGAGTTCATATAGCAAATAAGCAAGTGTAATTTTATTTACTTAATACAGGCTAAGGAACAGCTCTAAACACAACCCTTCATTAGTCTCTGAACTGTTGGTCCTTTCTCTTTTGACCTGAAACATCAGATAATATTTAGGTTCCTGAAGAATTCTTTTTTTTACAGGAATGTAAAATATTAATAAGATACATTGAGCCAATCAATTTTGTTATGATAAATACAAGATCCTATTTCTTGAGTACAGTTAGACTCTAAAACCAAGATGCAGTTTAGGATGCAGTTTGGGTGCTCGCTGCTTCCCAGAACCTGTCCTATAGAATCACAGGATCATAGAATAGTTTAGGTTGGAATAGACCAGTCTGTGCCCAGCCTGTATTTGTGCCTGGGATTGCACCGACCCACGTGTAGGACCTTGTGTTTGGCCTTGTTTGACTTCATGAGGTTGGCACGGGCCCACCTCTCCAGCCTGTCAAGGTCCCTCTGGATGGCATTGCTTCCCTCTGGCGTGTCAACTGCACCACACAGCTTGGTGTCATCAGTGAACTTGCTGAGGGTGCACTCTATCCCACTGTCTGTGTCGCTGACAAAGATGTTAAACAAGGCTGAGCCTAATAACGACTCCCTGAGGAATGCCCCTCGTCACTGGTCTCCACTTGGACATCAAGCCGTTGACCACAGCTCTTTGAGTGCGTCCTCTTCTCAAGGCTTCCCATGGCCATGAGACTGCCTCATTTGCAGACTTTTCTTGATTGCTTGCATTGGCAATTCCACCTGACACAACATAATAATCCTTCTGTTTGCTGTTGAGCTACCTGGATAGGTTCTTCACAAAGCTGACAGTACTGAATGGTGGCCTCCAATATCTTCTGTTGTTGCACAAAGGCACTGGGCCAGGTCCATGAGCATGCGTAAATTGAAGCCTACTTGACGGAAGTGAATAATATGTTCTAGTATAAAAATATCTCCTTCCAGGAGACCCCATGCAATAGGGAATATCCCAGGGAATAGGGAATGCAATAGGGAATATCAATTATTTGACGTCCATTTTGAAAGCAATGACTTTCAAAGGATTGTGAGGAGTGAGCATCACTTCCCGATTGTTTAAAGGAAGGAGAGTTCTGTGGCTGAAATATAGGATGAGAAACTAGAAAGTTTGGGGTCTATTCTAGACCAAATGCATCTTTTATGACGGCTGGGATTTTCCAAGAGCACTCAGGACTACTCCAGTTCTTCTGTGAATGAAACTGCCTCTGATTGTAACCAAGAGACAACCCTATGTGCTTTTGCTTACCATCATAAAGTGGATCAGACTCTTCCGACCTGCTCCACAAACATCTTGTGTCTGTGCTGCTCAGCCGCTGCATAAATCAGCACCTTTGAAAAGTCTGGGTAGGAAGCAAACCTGCAGCAGTGCCCAGTGCTGGGCAGCTGGCAGGAGATCTCTTGGGACTGGATTTCAGTGATTTGGCGATGGTGGAGCCTCGGGCAGCTAAGAATGGCCAGGCACTCCTCAGCACAAGGCCCATGATACCCAGCTGGGCAGTGTTAGAGGCAGGCAGTGGGAATTTCCCCCACACAAAGGAGGCTCTTCGTCTCGTAGGCTCTGGGGGTGGTTTTTCCACCACACGATTGGGAGCACCTGGGGTCTCATGTCCCAGGGAGCTCTCTGCTTTCCAGGACTGGACACCTTCTCAAGGAAAATCGGGGCTCCCAAAGCTGAGGTCATCCCAATCATTAGTTATCTCACCAGTGCAAGCTTTTCACAGACCTGGGAGAGGTTCACGCTCTTAGGCCCCCTGAAACAGGTCCTGGTCCCTCCAGTGATCCGGTGGCCTGTGGAAGTGAAGATGAGCTCACTTCTACAGGGGGATTTTGATTTTTCAAGTTGCTCACTGCTGTTTGCCCTTAGCAAATGGAGCGGGTCTGCTTGCTGCAAAACATTTTTGTGTGCTGTTCAATAGCTGCACCGTCCTGCCCCGGCGCTGAGCGCGTTTCCGCGGGAGAGCGGGTTCCTCCCGGCACCAGCTGCAGCCCTTAGTCCGTGCACGCACCGCTCCCTGCCAGATTGCACTGAGAGCACAAAGGAGAAGGAAGAAACTGGCTCCTCGACGGGTGTTTGTTTCATTTACAAAGCCGCTTTTGCAGCGTTTCCCATCCCGATTGGCCAGCGTTGCCAGGCTGTCCCGGCGCTGCTCTGCTGCAGAGCCCGGGGGAGAGCGGAGCGCGAGGGAGGGTGAGCCGGGTGTTTGAGAAGGGGCTAGCACCGAACAGGGACACTGCCAGCACAAGGCTGCGGCACCCATACCAAGGAGCTCCTGTGCTGGAAACTCGCTGTCTAGCCAGAGATGCATGGCCCACGCTGGAAACTTCTGTGTGCTACCAGGGGCAGGGGGAATTTGCCATCCTCCGTAGCTGTCATGGATGTAAAAGCGGAGGGAATTACCCCTTCAGATCTCGCAGTTGGTCCCCATGCTTGGGACCACAGATTGTACCCCTGCACCGCACAGCACGCTCTGGCACGGCCGCAGCGACCGCTGCACACGCCAGCACGCCCGGCGGCTCTCAGGAGAAGATGCGCAGCTGGGTCACGGGAAGCGACGGTCGCTGCCGGGCAGCACGAGCCTGCAGCTAGCATGCAGACGTGAGGCTGCTGCTGTCCAAGTGTCTTTATTTCTCAGTTCTGGTTTTGGTCACTGGCTTAAGCAATGCAAAAGATGATTTCCCACCATATTTCCGGGGTGCTTTTATCCAATGGTGTTTTGCTTTGGGCTTCCCTAGATTGTGGCTCATCTCCCATCTGGGCTTTGTCTCCAGGCAGGGCTGTGAGCTCCCAAGGACGGGGACATCTCCTGCGGGGTACGGTGCCTTCACGCAGCCCTTGTTCAGGGCAGCGGGCTGGTATAAATGAGCGTCATCATGTAGACCCTGGTGGGCTTTGAATTTTAACCTTGTTTGCTGTGGGGAGGGGCCTGCCGGACTCTAGCGTAACGATCTGCCTCTGATGGGTAAGCTGTCAGTCCCTAAGGGAAGAACAAAGGAAGATCTTTCTGATTTGAGGGGGAAAAGGCCAGTGCTATTTATTTTACATCTCTGAGGAAGTAAAGAGGCAGGGTAGAGCCCAGGACAATTAAAATACTGATAGAATATAGATGACATCCTAGAGATGTGTCTTTTTAATTTTAAAGCTTGCAGATAGGGAAATGAGCTGACATCACATGAGATTTTAGAAATGCAGCTGAGAGGAGGCCCCCTGCTTGGTGACTCCAGTACAAACCAAGAAAGGGTCACCCAGTCCGGTCTGATGTCCGCTCAGGACTGCCAGCTTCCCTGCCAGAGGCTTGTGCTGTGCCCTCAGCAAGCCGCTCAAGTAGAAATGCGCAGTCTGTTTCTCTCTTCTGAGGCTGCCCCGATGCAAGAGCCCGCGGTCTCTGTGCCGCCCCGTCCCTGGGTACCAAGGGGTTACAAAGGGTCTGGAGCGAGGAGGGCTAGCTGGCATGTGCTAATCCCATTCTCTCTTTTCCCTTGGGTTAAATACTGTTGCCGATTTATTCTGCAGCCACTGACAGTACCAGGAGATACGCTGTGGGTTTCAACATCAGGCTGTGTTCCTAGAGTGGGGCTGCCACTGCTTGTGAGGCAGGGGAAGCGGGGATGGAGGGCTGTGAGGCATGGAGACCGTCGCAGTGAGGTGGGGGACAGCACGAGCGTTACTGCAGGCTTTGGAGCTGCATGTCCCTCCTCCTGCCCGAGGGACGCAGGGCACGGACCCTGCCAGACTGCTGTCTGCAGGGACAGCAACGGGAGGGGCTATGGGGATGGTGATGATTCCTGATGCTGGCAGTGCTCTCTGTCCTGGGAGAGATCCCAGTGTTGGAGCCCAAGGACTTCCATCTCCCAGCCTTGTGCCTGGTGGGAGAGATGCAGTTCCCGCTGGCTGTCTCCCATGGGTGGGAGGGCTGTGCTGGCGTCCTGGGGGGGTAGTCCACCTCAGGGAAGGATGCTGCGGAGGGAGGAGAAGCTCCGGCACGGGAGCTGACAAGGCGAAGCTGCTGGCAGGCGGCTGTCTACAGGGTGGCTGCAGCACTGCAGCATCAATTAACCTTTGGGGAACTTCTGCCAGTGCCACTCAGGCGTAGCAGCGGCTCTGCCGTAGCCGAGTGATGGGGCGCAAGCCTGCCGCGGCGCCGCATGGAAGGCTGCAGTGAGACTACAAAAGCCCGACAAGGAGCCAGCCACCTGAGCCGAAGTGCCTCTGTCTCGCTCACCAGCCTGCGCTAAGTGCTTTTATCTCCTCTCCTTGTGTTTACGAGGGTGGCTTTCTCCTTCGAGCGGTGGCAGTGCCGCTGAATGCTAATGGAGAGCGAGTGGCGGCTGCCCTCCGCAGTCCTTGGCAGGCAATTTCCTCAGGGCCAGACCCTCGACTCCGCTGGCTTTTGCTGGCTCTGCAGGGAGAGCGTGACCACCGTCCTGCATCCCTGCCAGCAGCCCCCTGCCAGCCCTCTGCCCTGGCACCCACCCGGCTCCATGGGGCAGCGCCGAAACAGCAGCTCCCTCCCAGCCACCTCCAGTGGTGAGATCATGGCTCCTGCATCTCCCTCCCATGAGCTTTGTGTGCCCCTGAGGCGCCTCTGGCCATCTGGGGACACCCCTCTGGTTTGGGAGGTTAGCGAGCAAAATCGTATGAGGAAGGGGAGAGAGAAAATCACCACAAGGTTTTCAAACGAGCAGCAGTGCCAGGGAGGTGTCCTACAGGGAGGAGTCTGGTCAGGCTTGTCCATAAATTGTGGGTGCTCCTGCACACGACCACTCCTTGGTCACTGGGACCTTCTCTTCAGGGAGCAAGAGACGGCTTGGCCAAAGCCCTGTGAGATAGTCAAGCAGCAGACTCCTGGAAAAACAGGCTAAAAACATGGCCGGCATCCTGGCGGGGTCCTTTGTCCCAGCCTGACACGGTGAGGCTGCTGTCAGCGCAGGGGACAGCCGGGGTTAGCCCAGGCACCTCTGGCACATGCTGCTGTCACTTCGGATGCTGTGTAGGGATGCGCTGTGCTTCCCTCGGCTGCCCCCAGCCACGCAAGCGGCAGCAGGAACCTCCCTCTTCCACCCTAAAAGAGACTGACTCCCTCAGGACCGGGAAGACCATAAGAAATCAGGGGTAGGGATGCGGGATCCCCTGGATCCCGAGTCACCTTTCCCAAGGACAGTCACCCCGTGAGTTACTGGTTCAGCCACTGCCAGCGCTCTCCTTCGGCTGCCCCCAGCCCCTGCCTCCACTCCCCGTTTCCCTGCCTGCAGCTCTGCTGGGGCAGCTTTCCGTACGCGTTCCAAGGGAGCCATTTCCACGCTGCAGGGGAGCTGCAGGCAGCGGAGCCAAAAGGCTGCAGCAGCACCTGGCTTTGCGTCAAGCGCCCAGCCTGGAGACGCCTTCGCAGCCCTTGCCGGCACCCCGGTCCTGCCAGGCGCCTGCCTGTGTGCGTTCTTTCATGGAAAGGGCTACACCGGCCGCTTTTCCTATGATCTCACCCTGGCCAGCGCTGTGAGTCATCGGAAACCTGGTCCCTCTGGGGCTGAGCCAGAGCTGACTGAACCAACGGAAAGACCACCAAGGCCTTTGGGACCAGCCTGAGCTCTGGCGTTGCAGGGGGAAGGCGGCATCCCTCGCAGTGGGGGACAGCACGTCCTCCCGCTGCCCCGTGAGGGCTGGGGACAGCTCTGTGGGAAGCACCAGGACCACTCTGCCTCTTCTGCATCCCTGAGCCACCAGCAGTGACGGTGCTGCATCCCCGGTGAGGAGCTCGGCTCCCGCGGCACTGGGGCGGAGATCCCACCCAGGCCCCAACGTGCGCTGTCCTTGACGTTCCCTCTCTCACCAGATGATGATTTATCAGCTCCTGGGGAGGGGAAGCTGAGGAGCAGCGGGGCGGCTGTGTGGCTCCGAGGAGCCGCCAGACTGCCACAAGGTGGTTTCCAGTAAGGACAGCTCATTTCTTCCAGAGCATCTGAAGACACGAGCTGGAAATATCTCTGCCCACCCTTGGTAACCGGCAGCCATGGCAAGGCTTCCCCAAGGTGGGGCTGGGCTTTCGCTATCGTGTAATTACTCACACTATGCAGATGTTTTCCGTGCGCCTGGTAATAAGCAGCTGAAAAGACAGCTCATTTACTGGCAGTTACGGGAAAAAAGCAAAGCTGTCTCTCTGCACAGCCCCGCTCCTGGAGATTTGTCCCCCGCCACCACCTTGTCAGTGAGGTGGTGCTGGTTATTCTAGAGACCCTGCTACATCCTTGCCCCAGCCCTGCAGGGAGCATCTGCTGCCCAAGAGTCCTGGTGCTGGTGTGGCAGCGGGTGTCTGCATGCAAGGAGATATCTGCCAGACTGGGAACTGCCCCTCAAACCTCACTTGGCCCACCGGCGAAAATGCTACAGGGAGGTTCCAGCCTCTGCCTTGAAGGACATGGGTGCTTTGACGATGCACAGTGACATTTCTGATTCCACAGGAGTAACCCATGTCGGCGTCTGGCCTGGGATAATGTAAATGAGGCAAAGAGGATTCGGGACCTTTAGTGCTCGGGGCCCTACCTGAAAGATGGCAGATGCTGGGTGGCACATGGTCTTTGTCACCATGGTGGGACACAGATTCAGCACTGACTGCTTGCAAAGAGTATAAACTACTGAAGCACATATTTACTTGGAGACATGACATTTATGAGGTAAAACTCTGCTCTGCAAGGATCCTATGTTAATGGTACCAGGATCTAAAGAAGAGCTGGATTCCTTTCCCAAAGCATTCCTGATAGCCTGATCTGTTCTTCCTCTTAGTCTTCCATGGAATAACATGCTCTGAAGTCTACAGAAGACACGTCACCCTTAGATTGAGTTTGTCTAGGTGGCTGTGGCTCCACCAGAGAGGCTAACACATATCCCAGACTCAAACAGTCTTTTCCTAATGACTTTTAGGCCATGTCACCAGTGGCACTGTGGTCTCCTTCTCACCTTCCTCATCCATCACTTTCATTTCTACTTCTACCCTAGATGAGGTGATCAAATTTATACCCCTGGAAAAAATATAGTCTGAAAGGGAGAGCCTTGAGCTCTGCATTGCTGAATTGGAATTTGACATTGACTATGACAGTTGTCATCTCAAGGGAAAACCAAGTGGTTTCCACCAGGTTTCAGGTCCAACTGAAGGCAGGAGGTGACGGGCAAGGACGGGAAGAGGCAGAAATAGCGTAGCCTCAAATACAAGAGAGAAGCTTGGTGTGTAGTCTTCTACTGTCTTCCTGTAAGACATCTGTGTTGGGCTGTACTTGGCCACATCAAGTGTTTGTCTCCCAGCTCCTGTTTTCATTAAAAAGCCAAGCAGTGGGTTCACTGAAGTCTAGGTCTAGTTCCTCCATGTCTATATTCTAAGAGATGGATAAAGAACCCTGGTGCATAACTAGTCTTAACCTCTACGCCTTTACCGGTGGAAACAAGATAATTTTTTTCTCCGGAGATAATTTTTTTTTATCCTGAAATACCCCCAAATCTCTCTCTCCATCCTAGTGCTTCAGTCAGAGTGCTCTAACAACATTATGGGGTTGCTGATAACATGGAGTCTGGCACAACGATGGACCAAGGCCATACGTTGGCTGATTTAAGCTCCTTTAAAATGATGCAGTATTACATCATAATTATATCATACTGCTGTCATATATGTTGGCTTTGGTCTTAGCAGAAACTGAATTTCCAGACAGTAGTATGTCTTTTAAAACTAGGCTTAGCTAAATGCTTGTCATAATAAGTTTATTAATGCTGAATACAAGCAATAATTTCTTCAGCTTCTTATGAACTTCATAAAATTTTGTGTATATGTGGCTTCATCTATCAGCTCGGGCTGCTGTGTATCCCACAACTACATAGCAGCCACCTCTCGGGGATAACTGCATATTTGCAGTGTATCCCAGAAATTCATGGCGTCACACTTAACCATGGCTTTGGCAGTTTGCAGATGGCTCTTATGCTGGACACTGTAGTTGCATGTTGTAGTTTAGCCTTGATTGGGACCAGACTACGCAGTCTCTCTCTCACTCCCCCCACCCTCCAAGGGAACAGGGAGAGATAATCTAGGGAAAAAGGCTCGAGGCTTGAGATAAGGACAGGGAGAGATCCTTAAAGTTACCGTTAAGGGCAAAACAGACTCGACTTGGGGAAAATTATTCATTTATTTCTAAAACCAAAGCAGGAGAATGAGACAGAGAACAAGATAACCTTCCCCCACCCCTCCCTCTGCCCGGGCTTAACATTATCTCTACCACCTTTCCCCCTGAGCGGCACAGGGGGGAAGAGGGAGTAGGGGTTACGGTCAGTTCATCACACATCGCTTTACGCTGCTGCTTCCTTGTTGGGGGAAGAACTCCTCACATTCCTCCCCTGCTCCAGTGTGGGGTCCCTCCCACGGGCCACAGTCCTTTGTGAAACTGCTCCGGCGTGGGTCATCTCTTCCACGGGGTGCAGCCCCTCCAGAACGGCTGCCCCAGCGGGGCCTCCACGGGCCACAGCCGCCTTCAGACACCCGCCTGCCCCAGAGTGGGGTCCTCCCCAGGCTGCAGGGGGATCTCTGCTCCTCCGTGGGCTCCCCGGGCTGCAGGGGGATCTCTGCTCCCCCTCCTTCTGCACTGCCCTTGGCATCTGCAGCCGTTCCTCTCACAGAAATCCTTCACAGCGGGCAGGCAGACGCCTCTCAGGGTCTCTTCACATCCCATCTCCTCTCCGCTTCTCTCAGCTGGGCCGGGCCCAGTCGGGCCCAGTCGTCGCCCAGCAGGAGGCCAGAGGGTGAGGGGTGCAAGGCCCACAAGGCTCACGCCTCCCCCTCTCTGCCCCCGCTCAGCATCCTCACAAGTTCTTCTTTCTTTTTTTTCTGTTTTCCCCTTCTTAAATACGTTATCGCAGAGGTGTTATCAGGGAACATTCTGCTACCAATGGGCTCAGCCCTGGCCAGTAGTGGGTCTGCCCTAGGTCCAGCCGAGTCCACTGGACAAAGGGGAAACAACTTCCAGCAGTTTCCTACAGAAGCTGCCACCATAGCCCCCCTCACTAAACAAAACCAGAACATTGCATTTAGTGACATTTACCACAATGGACTGACAATTGGAAAGTTACCTTGCAACACTGGAACAGGTTCTTAAAGGTCTGGCAACTGATGTTTTAAGAACCTCTTCTTCTTAGTCCATGGACTGTCATAGCTCTTCCATCTTCACTTGTCTGCCCAGTTCTGGTTGTCTAATACTTTTATTTCAGAGGTGTTTGCTAGCAAACAGTAGCGGGTAGGGCCACTTGGTGAGCATACACTCTGTTGCATGAGTGGGTGGATGTTCCCGTGCATGAGCAACAGGGCTGATCCAGCCACAGTGGCCGTTGTGGTGTCATGGGAAAAACCCTAGAGGTATATTTTTAGTCTTTGAAGGATTTCTATCAATGGCGTATTAGGTTTATTGAGGCAGCCATGATATTGTCAAACACATTCTGCATGTCTACCCTGTTTTGCAAAGAACAAAACTATGTCACGACCAGTTCATACATGGACCAGTGGCTTTTTCACGACCGGTGAACATTAGCTTGGCCTTTTCCATGCGAAGTGCGACAGAGGGTGCTAAGTTTTCCAGTTTATAATCTCTGAAGTGTCAAGAAGTTCTGCACTGCTAGCCTGGGTCCAGACACTAACACAGCAGAGGTCTGGGCCTGTAGCTGCCGTTTCGGTACTGAAGTGTCCTGCCGTCTGGTTTGCCACACTCCTTGGCACAATCCTTGAGATGTTGTGAAGCGGTGACGCAACACATTTTGACCAATTTTAACTATGACTCCGCTTTTCTTACCTCTTTGAAGTTCTCCCTTATAAAACTTGCTAGATATGGAAAGAGCTCTTTTGACTCTTGTTTTGACAGGGGAATGGATGTCAGTTTGGGGGGAACTCTATAAATATCCTTGAGTCCTTTCTGCGATCCCTGGCATTAGTATTTTCTGGCAGTGCTTTCAAGAGTATCTGATTGATAAGCACTCAACACAATAGTGAGTTCTGATACATTTTTAAGTGTTTAGAGATGTGGAAGATAACTTTGTCCGATCATCTTTGAATGTCAGACTGAGGACTGGACATATTTTATTGATAACCATGACTCCATCAAGCTCCACCCATATCAAGGAGTCACAACTCAGCCAAGTGTTCACTTTGTTTCCAAGACACTTTAGAAGATTATCTTCACAGTTTCATCTATTTATTGTTTTTAGGAGGGGATGGAGCATAATACTGCTTTTGGTGGCAAAAGACCCCTTGCAAGTCACTTTCTAGATTCTGACAGATAATTAAAGAGAATAAAGTCATTTGGTTTTATAGGAAAGGTTACTTGGGTCTTTTGCAAGTGATCTTTTGGGATATTAGATGTGAAATGGCTTCTTAGAAAATTGTTCCAATTGACAGTTTACTCCATTTCATGGGTCTTTTAGTCGCAAAATCACTGTTATGTTTCTGGCTAACGCTTCCAATTATCATTACATTTTCATTTGCTGTGGAGAGTGACCTGCAAATCCACTGATCTCTGTGTTCTTCAATAATATTAATGAAGAAATATTTCCAAGGAGTTTTTCCTGAAAAGTGATAATTTGCTCAAGTTTGCTGTGAGTGAGGTGTCAAAAGTGCCTGTGAAATGCATTTTAAAGCTATGTTCAACAGTAGATCCTATGTTCCAGAAAGAAATGCCAGAAAGGCAGTACACAGACACTATTGAAGGGGAACATCCATCTCTGCTGTAGGCTCGTTACCTTCGCCTTCCTGTACAGGCAACGGATGTAGACATCTCCTGTAGGGAGCACTGAAGGTGGAGGAGTAGGGGGGGCTTGAAGGATCTCTAGCTGTTCATCAGTTTTTATGCTCTCCGTCACCTAAATATCCTTTAGGCATGTCCTACAGAGATGTAGACCCTCAGTTTTTGTCTTCCAACAGACTAGCAAGGCCCCTAAGCCCATCTCCTGACTCCAAGCAGCAGCTGTGAGCAGGAGAAGAAATGAAAACGTCATCTTCCTACCCGGCCTGCGTGGCCCCAGCAGGATCTCCAGTTCTGCGGCATGCCCCACATGCAGTCTGGCTGCTGGTCAGTGGCTCCCCCAGGCAGATGGGGGCTGCGGTGATGGATGAGGTGCTTGGAGCACGTTCTGTGGGGACTGCAGGCACGCTCCGGGTAGCACAGGGGCCTGGTTTTGAGAGTCTGGTTCTGTGCCCGTTCACCTCTCCCTTACTCCAGGTCCCTGGTGCCAAGTTGTTGGGTTTTCTCCTGGTGGTGACTGACTTCAGACGGAGCAGAATCTGCCGTTTGAAACCTGATCACAAGTGCTCAGTTACTAACAGTCCCCTCCCCGTACTCTTCAGTGCACTCCAGAGCATTGTAATGGCTTAAGATGATGAATACTATGCAGACAACACACCCAGCTGTCCAAGCAGACAGTCAGCAGAGAAATGAAGATATGCCTGCCTAAGTAAAAGTTTGATTAATTGCATTAATTAGGCCCTAAGGTATGGTTCATAAAATAAGAGTACAACTGGTGTATTGGATTGGGGAATTGACTATGTGACAGGGAACAAACAGTGGCGTGAACAGGAACTCTTCTCTGTCTGGAATGGCATGATAAATTATCAATTAAATAATGGAGAGTGACAAAGCTGCCGTCTGTAATAGGCGACTTCCCAGCCACGGCTGCGGCCAGCCGAGGCGGGTGGCTCGGTGAGGTTCAGCGGTCTCTCCGGCGTGTCCGTGCAAGCTTTTCTCCCATGGTCCCGCCAGCACAGTGGTGGGCTTGTGATCCTATCTGCACTGCAGGGCTTTGAACTCCTCGTGGGGTGAGCGTGGACCGCTGCAGTCCAGGGGCCACTGGGCTGCTACATGGGCCATACTGGAGCAGAGCACATCCATGTGGCTTCTGTTCTCTTCCTGCCATGTCAGCTGGACCACCTTCCACTGGGCAAAGTGGTGAAGAGGTACTAATTCATCCCAAAGGCACTGGATTTGCCTTTCCTGTGGGCCACATCCTCTCTTCTCAGTGTGTCTCCATCCTTCAGCATCACCGTATTTTTCACCACAGTGCTGCATCAGTAGCCATGGGGTAGCTCAAGCAGCATTTCCCCTCCCAGATCCTGGGACATTGTGCCAGGCCTTTGCATGGTCACAGCTGTAGCCTCTGCATCCTCTCTCTCGTCCTTGCTACTCTCAGTGATGGGCACCTCACTGCTTTTCCCTCCCATCTTGCTGCAACTCCATGGGGACTTGCCTGCTGCCCAAACAGGGGCTCATCTTCACCGTTATAGGTAGAGGTGAGTGGACAGTGTGTGTTTGCTGTGTGCTCCACAGCATCCACTTCCCATTTACCACCTGAGTGATTAAAGAGTTGCCAACACTCCAGTCTGGACTTGCTCTCAGCGATCTGTCAAACGCTGCTTTCTCTCCTGTCTCAGGTGACTGCTGACGTGTATGTGCCGCAGATGCAGCTGTGCGGGAGGAGGCTCTCCAGATTCCTCATTACCGGTTGTTATTAATGATTGTGCATTTCCATAAAGCCAATAGCAGATTGGGACAGATGTCTCCCCTGGCCCAGAAAGCTTATGAGAGATACTGCCTCCCCAGTGACACCAGTTCACCGTTTCTTCTAGAAGAAGGTTCCTTCAGGATGGTTTCCACCAGCTCTCACTTTCCACAGCATTTTCTCACATTCTGCCTTATTTTCTGTTGCAAGATTTGCTCCATTATTATTTTTAATATCACATAAAGGCCTCGTCTGAGATCTAGGTTGCACCCTGACAGCACAATGCCTGCACATAATAAGCAGCAGGCGTGTTGCCAGTGCGGTTGGCATGTACGATATGGGGAACCCCAGAGGAACTTCAGTGCCTGCAGCAATGGCCCAGGAGGTGGTGTGGCAGGCTGAATGGGGAATGCACCTCGGGGAACGGTCACTGTAAACAGGAGGGACTAAAGCCAGGGTGAGAGTGGATACCTAGCAGGGAAATGATCACACAGTTCCACCCCCATGAACGACTGAGTCAAGACGTTCCTGGTCATTACCCGTGTTGTCTCCATAGTGGGTGTTCAGACGATAAAAGATGTTGCCTGAATGTTTCTCTTGTCACGTCCCCTTGGCAGAGTGGGACGTTGAGAAAGTGACAACTCTCTGGTGCTTGGTGTCCTGTTCATTCTCCAGCTGCCATCAGGAACATCTCCTCTCACCTCCTGTCTACCAAAATTCTCAGTCATCCATTTTGTATGTTCAGAGAGGACCCATTCAGACAGACCAACACTGAACTCAGTTGTCATTTACAGACAAAGGTAGTCCTTCCAGAGCTTACTGAAATGGACACAGTCTGTTTCTCCCTCTTCCTTCTCTCTCTTCTTCACTGTCTGGCCCTTTCAGCTCTGCCTGCACTCCTGTGCTTCATTGCTCTGGATGGAGCACACACGGTGGCTTGGGACAGAGCCATCAGTCACATGTGTTAGCGTTTACTTCATGCATGCTTAAGGACAGATTCTTCCCAAAACTAAAGAAAGAAACCATTCCTGGTCCAGTAGTGCTTATGGTTGCCATGCTTAATGAGTGAGGGTCAGAAACAGGAGGAAGCTAGAGGAAGCTATAGGATCTCCTTCACCTGGGGTCCAGGCACATGTTTGTGGCTGAGGTAAATTTATCTCCATCAGTTGTCTTAATGACTGCGCAGCACCAGGAACCTCACAGTATTTCTACTTCCCTGTTTTTTCTTTAACACACCCTCCCTTTCTATATGATTTTTGGAATTACAAGTTGTGGATTGTTCACCTCTTCAGCTTCCTCAGAGTCCTTTGTATGCCATTGTCCCAAGCCAAGCAGGGTTGTTATTTCTGGCTGACTGTCCCCCATCACTGCTGGTGACACCATCAGTGCCTTGTCCCTGCCTGCCTCTGACACGATTTCAGCAGGTGGATCCGTTAGATGTTAACACACTGGTAGATTATCTTTCCCTTTTGCTTTGAAAAATTCCCACTCATTCTGCAATTGTAAATCCACAGTTTCTGTTAGAGAGGTGATACACACTCTTGGGGAGACTGTTGTCCTTGTCTCATCAGACTCCATGCATAACAGGACACAGAATCTCACCTCGACTTTCGTACGTGGTGCTCAGTAAACTTGCAGTTGAGCTAAAGCATGGCTTTTTGAAAGGTGCCCAGCCTAGAAGTTTTGGATGAGTCTATTTCCAGCCGCAGACAATCTGGTAGAGCATCCCTCTATTCAGCAAATGAACTAAGCTTTTAGCTTGCTCTTGGAAACATGGAAATCTATTGGCAACAGGCATGCTACAGCAAGCAAATCTATAGTTGATTCATCTGTCTCTCCGCTACTGCTTCGGGTTCCCCTAGTGAGACAACCGGCTGGAAATTTGATTGGTGTCATCACAAAAAGTGGTTGGTGTGTAACAAAAAGCTGTGAGAGCCCAGCTGCGCTCGGCTGCAGCTCGTACGCGCTGCCTTTCTGCGCTCCCCTCGACCAGCGGCCCCGCTTTTCTCAGGGTGCTGTGAGCAGGCCGGCCCATCTGTGCCCGCTTTCCAAGCACCCAGCGCATTAAGCCTTCTGACAGGGCCCTGTGACACCTACTGCTGGTGTCACTGCGCTTGGCTGCCCTCCAGGAACCTGCTGTCAGCTGAAGCCCTTTGGGGTAGCGCTCCTGACAGTCACCACGAGCCAACGCTTGCTGCTGCAGGACAACCAGCTCAAGAATCCTGAAAACAGCGTAGGCTTCCACAGGTCTGCACAGGCTGGTGGGAAGGCTGCAGTGGTTGCCCCGTACTGGGTGTTGTACTGCTTGTCCTGCACATCTTTTTCTTCATCTCTCCTGTTTGCACCTTTCAGACATGACTTGATAACAGCCAGGGATCCTCCTTCACCCTCCTCAAACCTCGCCTGGGACATCTGCATAGGGTTACCGCCTTAACCAAGCAATCACACACACGTGTGTGTGAAAAATTTTTTATACTGAGGGTGGTGGAGCACTGGCCCGGGTTGCCCAGTGAGCTGGTGGATGCCCCATCCCTGGAAACATTCCAGGCCAGGTTGGACGGGGCTCTGAGCAACCTGATCTGGTTGGAGATGTCCCTGCTCCTTGCAGGGGGGTTGGACTAGGTGACCTTTGAAGGTCCCTTCCAACCCAAACCATCCTGTGATTCTCTGTACCCTTGTTCTGACCCGCCAAAGGACCCCCCATGCCTCCACATAGCTGGTGACAGGTGACAGGCGTGGGTTTTGGGGTCTGATAGATGAGGTACATCTCCTAGCCTTATCAATCCCTCGCTGCTGATGTCAGCCCCAGAGGGAGTTTCTGTGCCAGGGCACTTTTTGGGTGGCAGAACAGATGAAAAGAACCACGATCAAATGCAGCAGTCCCTGCCTCCCTTGCCTCATACATGGCAGCTGGTGGATTTGTTGTGAAATGCCATCCGCTGTCCTGTTTATTCCAGATGAAAGTCTCCTGCCCAGGGACTCTTTCCCCAGGCAGAATACTTCATTTGTGTAAGTACTTCAGAAGGAGAGGCACGCAGCACTGAAATTAAACCCTGCTCTCTCGTCATTGCTGAGGAGGCCAGCTAAAGCTGCTATAGCACCCCTGCTTTACTTTCCAGGAGAAGACGACATCCTTCCCATGGCAGGGAGATAGCTCTGCCAATGTTTCCTTCTCATACCTACCACTGGCAGTAATTTCAGCTGTGGCAAGATTCATCAAAGTTAATCATCTGACCCTCATCTACATGAGATAATTTTTCAGTGAGCAGAATTTGCCAGTAGCCTCAGCTGGCATTGCGCAGACCAACACGAGCAAATCACATCCTGTTCCAGGTCTGGCTTTCCAAATCCCAAGCAGAGAAAGAGAGCAGCGGGCGTCAGATCCTGAGGAAGACCTAGATTCAATTCAGCGCTTGGTGTTCGGCCATACGGCTGCCTCAGGTAGCTCTTCAGCAGAAATCTGACAGTCCCCAAAACTTCACGAACACTTCTGGCCGTGAGCGGCTGGCGTCTTGCAAAACCTTCTGATCTGACAAGTTTGCCAACATCCTGAATGGTGAACATCTCATGGGGTAGGCGGTTCTTGGGAGGCTTCCATGCATCTTCTGTCATCTCTGAAAACCTGTCTGAAAAAAATCAGTCGCCTTCTGGCTTTGCATTCAGCCCGGCACCGAACCTATGGAGGCAGGTTCAATTGGAAAGATCCCATCTCTGCAGGGGTTTCGAGCCAACCTTCTGATTTGATGTGAACAGTATGTACGGATGCCACTGAATGACATGTTTCCATGATAAAGAGTGTGGTGATGAAATTCTTCTGCGTGCCAAGGATCGAAACAAAAAAGTCAGTGGGCAGCTGCAACACATCACAAGAGCCGGGAAACAAAACCCTTTATGATTCCCAGAGCAGTTCTTGAGGTACTTGGAAATCTCAGACTCCTGCCCGCTGTGAGGGACCTGCACTCCCCAGGTACACATAAAAGCAGACAGGCACTGTCACCGTGTCAAAGCTGAACAAATACTCCACACAGAAGATGTTCATATAGGGAGGTATTGTTTCGGTGACAAAGGCTGATAAATCATTCTCTGGACTTTTTCCTCTTTGCTTGGCTTGTTCCCATTGATTCATAGGAAATCAATGTGACTTTGCTTGTGAAAATCCATAACCCAAAAGTCCATGCATTGATGACTTTGAGCAAGTCATGTTCTCAGGTAACACACCATTTGCTTTTGTTTTTCATTAGCATTGTTCTTCTGTGGGGAGGAGGGTAGGAAGGCCCAGAATGGTTGTTGAAGTGGGGACAACAGAGCTGATCTGTGTCCTCATGTCAAAGCAGCTCCCAGGCCCATCCTGGAGAAATGCGTACCACTCATTTGTCACCCGTCCCTGATGCTACTGGGAGCTGCAACAGCTCAATAGCTCCCAGGCTCTTACAAACTGAGAGCAGTTAGATACACACATGGTACGGACACAAATGATACCTTCATGGGCAGCTGGAACGTGGTGTGTACCTGCGGGTTCGAGAGTCTAGCAGATATCTGAAGACCTTGTCCTGTCTGCTCTGCCTCTGATCATCACCCCATAAGTCCCCATCTCTACAAGAGGGATGACAGCACTCACTGTGGTCTCAGCACATAAGGATGCTTTTTCAGCCTGAAGGCCCACTGTGGTGGGTTGTCCCTGGCCAAGAGTTAAGCAGAGAGCTGCTCGCTTGCTCCCTCGCCCCAGCAGTATAGGAGTGAGAACAGGAAAAGCAAAAGTGAGAAAACTTGTGGGTCGAGGTGAAGACAGTTTAAGAAGTGAAATGAAGGGCAATAAGGAATTCATTCATTCCTTCCCATTGGCAAGCAGATGTCCAGCTGCTTCCTTGAGAGCAGGGCCTCCGTCCACGTGGTGGTCCCTTGAAGAGACGAACACCATAACCACAAGCATCCCTGCTTCATGCTTCTTCCCCTGAACTTTTATTGCTGACAACATATGGTATGGAATATCCCTTTGGTCAGCTGGGGTCCGGCCCGACTGTCCCCTCCCAGCTTCTCTCCCACCTTAAGCCTGGGGGCAGGATGGGAAACAGAGAAATCCTCAGCGCAATGCAAACACTGCTCGGAAACAGCCGGAACACCAGTGTGGTATCAACACTGTTTTAGTCACAAATCCAAAGCGTGGCACCACACGGGCTGCTGTGAGGAAAATTAACTTCACCTCAGCCAGACCCAGTACACCCACAAAGCTCTGGTTCACAAAGCAGCACTGTGCCTGGGGCGTCACTTTCTGTGCGCCGTGGACAAAAGCTTCGCGGGGCTTTAAAGATGCCACACACAGAAACTGGTCTGTCAAGACCATCTTCCTCTGCAAATCTTTATTGACCCAAAGGGACAGACAGCCTGAGGCTGGAGGGAAGAGCTAGCAGCTAGAGTGTGCTGCCCTTCATTTTAGGAGACCAGGAGACCTCCATTTCACTTTGATGTCCCGAAGAATGGTTGAGTCATTTACCTTCCCTGTGCCTCACTTTCCCAGTGCTCAGAGCAGAAGCTCAGCAGTGCTTGTGTCCCAGGGGCTGGTGGTGATGCATGGACGTCAGGGAGGGAGATGGGCTGTGTGAAATGGTGCTGGCTCTGTTGCATAGGTATGGTGCAACCTCTCCTCTGCCCTTGTTTATCTTTGAGTTGCCTCTTCCATAAGACGTAATCTCCACCTGGATATGGACTGATTTGGTTTTAGACTTGCGGAAGTTTCCCTGCAGATCTGTGCCACAAGATGTGATGTGAACCTGCACAACATATGGTTCAGACCTCCTTTTTTTTTCGTATAAAATGAGACTTATCTCCATAATCCTGAACTAAACAGAAAAAGATACAAGCAGAGCCAGAAGGGAGCATCACTGCCACTCTCCTGCCAGTTTTCTGGGTCGGCATTGACTTACACACATCTCGGCACAAGCGTTCAGCAATCAGCCAGTTTCACCCACCAAAACTCATTTCCAAGCATCCAGATGGGGTCTGAGTCAGGTTTTAACTGAACCACTTCCAGGTGGTGTACTGGGCAGCCCTAGGCAGACCTTGTCTCGTGCTACGGTTCCTGTGCTGGATTACGCTGGCGTGCAGGTCTGCACCAAGCAGGGTCCTTCTCAGCTTTGGGGTCCTGAAAGAGCTCTGCAGTGAGTAACCAGTGGCACTATTGACCTTGTGTTGGCAGGGGTGGGTGACAAGTCCTCTCCCTGTGCCTGGTCAGCAGCTTAAAATAGAGCTTTGGATCATGAACTCGCCCATAAGGGCTTCTCTGTGCAGGTGACATGCGTGTGCCCAGGCAGGCAAGAGGGACTTTACTGTCCTGTGCTCTCTGGCTAGCTGTGCCTCTTTTTGAGCCTCAGCCTTTCTGAGTTTGACCCATGCTTTTGTACTCTTCTTTTTTTTTTCCGTCACTGAGCTGTATTTATTCAGCTTTTCATTTCCTTCTTGAGTTTCACATCAGTGAAGAGTTCAGGATTCAGCTGCTTTGGTTATTTGCTATGTTTCCTTGCCTTACTTTGTACCTGTAACCTTAAGATCGTTTCTGTAAGGAACTGTCAACAGCTCTGGTCTCTGTCCCCCTTAGCCCCCTGGGAGCTCACCTCCTGGCTCTCCGAGGCCGTAGAAGATGTCTCTCAAGCCCATTGTCTTTCTCTTGCCGCTCTCCTGCCACCCTCCTGCCACTTCAGAGCTGTGAACTCCCGCAGCTGCTCTCACCCAAGGTGCCTCCCACTTTCTGTTTGCAAGGATCCCACATCAAATGCATGCAGCCTGAAGCTAACAGATGTTTTCCCAGCCCATCCGCTCAGTAGGAAACTGAGATTCAGATTTTTTCCCATTGCTTGTACCACCAATACTAAAGGTTCTCTGGGATAAAAGTTGGCTTCACTGAACACCTGCAGCCCTTTGCCCTGTAGTCCTTCTGTAAAGGTGAGTCATGCCATTTTCCTGCAGATGCTGTCTTAGGGTGCAGAGTTGAAAATAAACAACCTCAACAGTCCCAGATATCACATATTTGTCTGATTATAGAACTCTATCGTCTCTCGCCTCTCTCCAGGTTTCTTGGATATGTTTCCAACTGAAACTGAATGTACCTGACCATGCTTCCCCACAGTTTACTAAAGACTTAGTGTTTCTCTATATGCCTCGTCTTAAATGTCACACTCATGAAGAACCATCGTTATTTTACCAGGGAGGAGCCATGACGTCTGTGGTGAGACCGTCCATGGTGACTATCTCTTACCGACTGTGTAAGAAAATTAAAAGCACAGCAGAGAGTCTTTCCTAACGGCACGTCTGTACAAGGGAAGGACGAGGCTTTGTGCAGTTCCAGGGCAGAAAGATTCTCCTCATCCTCTACAACAGTGTGGAACCTGCTATGGAGGGAAACTTGCCTCTATGGCCTATGGGAATCAGTTAACCAGACAGGGCCAGTCCTTCCTAGGGTGTCCCAGCCCACATCCTCACTGCGCTGCTTCCCACCCCTGCCACCGCTCCTCCATGTTCAAGAGGGAAGCAAGAGTCAAAGGACAGGTGTAGCAGGGAAAAGTGACAGTCACTTTTCCGGACTCGTAAGAGTGTGGCAGCTCCATGGCCTTTACCAGGGTCTGCACGTGTGTTAAGGATAGGTTGCTCTTTTTGATGATTCACAGAAAATGCGTCCTCCTAGCTCCCTCCCCTGTAGTCAGCCCAGCTCTGTAGAGCTGTGAGTCACGTAAAGCAGCAAGATTTTATTCCTGTCACTACCACATCAATTCAGACTGATGCACAAGGGAGTTGGTGGGTTGAGTAAGAAGGTGCCATTTTTACGCGGTTGCTTTCCAGGCAAGGGTTGGACTTTTCTCACAGTATTTTTTACAGCACGTCAGCAAATAGAACTCTGAGCACAGAGGGTCAGGATACATTATGTATTGGTGAGGGGGGTGTAGACTAGAAATAAAACAGTCACTGCATTCTCTCATCTCCTGCTATCTGCTACAGAAGCCTGGGCCTCAATGCTGACATGTCTTGCTGCAGAGGTCTCCAGAAAGACACAGAAGTCATCGGGCAGCAGGAGGACTCCTTGAACTGTCAGTAGCAGAGACTGGACACCACAAAGGGACTACTGGATGGAAGGTGAATTTGGAAAGCTGTGCACAGCCACTGGCCTTTGATAAGACACAACCAGTGCTCCCAGGGGAGGTCATCCAAATCTACCCATTCTCCAGCTGGCAATGCCATGGTTGAAAAAGGATCACACCTTGCTCTTTCCCAACAGCTGGGGAGTCTTGCTGTCCTGCCCTGACCATGTGGATCATTCCCCTGACTTTAGAAACCTAAAAGTTTCTTGCCTAAGCAAGTGACTCATCTGATCTCCTTGATAAGGAAGGGACACCTCTCACCTCAGAGACCAGTTTGTTCCAGGCAGAAGAAAACACCAGCAGCTGTTTCTTCAGCTGTAAAGGGAGCTGAGACATCAAGTTGTGATTTAGGTAAGGAGCTGATGGGTGCAAGAAACTAGCTGGGATAACTCATGGCTTTGTCATGTGGGGGACAGACTGCTCCCCCTTTGCCTCTGTGAGCAGCCCAATGCTGTTTCTGTCCCTGACCTGGCTGTTTGAGCATCCTTCATTCAAGAGGGCAAAGGCAAAAGCGTCTGTAGAGCAAATCCAGTAACTTAAGGCTTCTGGAAGGGTTTCTACCCTTGACATCCAGAAACACTCCGATATACTTTCCAGGTCAGGCCTGGGATGAGTGAGAGACCAGCCCATTTTTTGGGCCCAGTGTTGAGAGATTCTGACATGCTTTCAAGTTGAGGATATGCCTAAATCAGGGTAAATCAATTGCTCTGTGATTTGTGTATACAATTCCTACATTTTGCTTTTTGCACAAACAAGATTTCTGCAAGAGCTGAAATCCAAGAGTGGACCAAGGCAAGGAGACAATAAAGGAAAAGGATGCATCCAAACTTCATTACTGAACAAAAGGGAAACCAATCGCTTCTCCACCCACATCCATCACAGACACAAAGAAATATTGATGTGAAGGGTCCTCTGAAGATTTCTAGTCCAATTTGCCCACAACTGGACTGTGGTCAATGCTATGCCAGGTCAGCTGTGGTTTCTTCTAACAGCTTCTTGAAAGCACCACTTTGCTGGTGACCTGTTCTGGGGAAAAAAACAGTCATGTGGTGAAGACATTTTCCAACCAGAATGTCACAAGCACAACTTGTGGCCATTGTCCTTTGTTTTGCTTGTCACTGATTGACTAGCTTCTGACCTCCACAGGATTTCCTTTCCATACAGTGATGGAAAGGAAGATGTTGGCAAAGGTATCAGTCTGAGTGTGTTCCTGTCAGCGTGTGTACAGGTTTCAGTGGGGTCTTGCTATGAGCATTGGGAAGTTATCACAAAAAATCTGCACTGACAGCCTCAACAACCAGACAGTCAGGACTCATGCCCTGACTGCAGAAATAAGAACGTGCTCAAACATTGGATGGGAGAGGATTCAACAGGCAATGTCAAGACGATTGTTACTGGCAAGACCTGACAGTACGGCAGGGCCACTTGAGTCCTGTCCAGTTTGCCTGTGTCTGGGAAAAAATTGTCAAAACCAAGGGCAGTTGCTAAGCAAGATCTTCAAGTTACCTGCAGCTAGAAGAGTTTTGATGAAGAATTTTGAATAAATTCTTCATTCAGAACACAAAGGAGAGAAGAGTGAGGTGCAGGAGAGGACCTTACTGTCTGGGGCTGGGCATGCACGTACAGACAGAAGAAGTGGCTCCAGACATGTCCCATTTGCTTACAGCACCACACATCAAAATCCCCCCTCCTGCTGGGCCTCCTTGCCCATGGCAAAAGCTGGCAAGAAGCTTCTTTGTGCTGGATAATTGAAGCCATGTGCTAGCAGTCATTATTTGGAGCTGGAGAGACTGAGGAAATGCACATACTTCCTTATCTATTGACAGGCACAAGACCATCTCTGTCCAGAGGTGCTGGGCTGAACTGGGGGCCCTCTCAGTGGTGTTCACAAGGAGTTGAGCAGCTTCTTCCAATCAACTTCCCAGAGTTGAAAAATGGTTTGAATGATTGCTGTGAACACACTACTGTTGCAAAGGTCCCCCAGAAAGTTTGCAAAAGGCCTGATTTTCATTTGCTAACATGTCTATTTTTACTGCAACTCCTTTTCAAAAGTGCTCAAAATTTGTCATCGACCAAAAGCATTCTGTTTAAATATGGTTTCTGAAAAAAGTGAATACTCGTAATTCTGCAGAAAGTGGCAAATGTCAAATTGAATTCAAGCTAGCTTCCACTTATTTATTAAAAATTGTCAATCTTTCCTTTTAAATAAGTTCCTATCAAATATTTTGACTAGCTGTCCTAACTGCAGCTTTAATTACGATCTACTTATCCCAGTGGTGCCCATCAAATGAACAGAGGTGAGGACACGGAACAGAACCTGCTTGCAAATGAAATCAAGGACGGATGAGGAATTCCCTGCCCCTGTGATAAAAACCCACCCACTGCCAAGGAAGGCTCATTGCTCAGACTGTAAATACTACAATTTGTGCTTGATTTGGATACAACAGTTCTCCTGCTATGATGAAAAAGTGCCAGTCTTACTCCAAGCAAGGAAAAATTTGGGCTTAGCAGACCTGCCAGGCCCCATCTTGCCATGGTCTGGAGCAGCCACGGTTGTAGCAGTGGACGTCGGCTCAGGCTGAGATCCCGGCTGGCTCAGCCGTAACGGTGAGTGAGATGTGGGTGGCAGGAGGCAGTTATTACACGCTCCGGAGTCATGTGTTCTAGCTTTATTTCACCTTAAGACAGGAAGTTATTTCCCTAGAGCACAGGCCAGTGTGATTAACCCACAAGGTCTCCGTAGTGGTGGATGAGATTACAAGAGGCAATGACTACGGGTTGAATCTCCAGATCGGGTATTAGAAAAAAAATTCTTCTCTGAGCGGGTGATGCAGCCCTGAGTCGGGTCACAGAGACGGACGTGGGGTTTTCAAGACCTGGCCGAACAAAGCCACATCTGACTGACATGAGACCTGCTCCAAGCAGAAGGCAGGAGTGGAGACCTCCCAAGAGACCAGCTCTCTTGCAGGTTCTATTTCATGTCTCAGCCTGGCAGACTGTGCCATTATCCGTTTCACTGAGATCAGGTGTAGCATCCCCTGCTAGGGGCTCCTGTGAGCAGGCAGACCTTGGAAAAACACTGAGCTGTGTGTGTGCAACACTTTTTGGGGGAAGATGAACGCATACAAGCAATGGCAGGCTGAATGCTGGAAGCATTTCTTAGGTTACAGCCTGTGTCCTCATAAAGCTTTGGAGAAATACCTTTCTTCTCAGGTTAGCTGAGGTCACCACAGCTGGATGGACTGTCGGACCGCAGCCCGGGCCCATCAAAGCTGATGAGCTCAGGGCCAAGGAGTGGAGATGGACCCCTCTTGGACCTCAGCCCCCACCCAGGCTCCCAGACTGGCTGGTTTGATTGTGCTCTCCCTTCAAACAAGGACAAATGAGGTGGAATTCAGAGAAGAGCAACAGGAATGATTACAGGGGTGGAGGTAATGGCTGAGGAGGAAAGATTTTGAAATTTAAAGATGGATAGCCAGCCTAGGAGCCTACATACAGAGACATTATCATCAGTCATTAAGCAACACAATACTTCAGAGCCAGGGCAGGCTCATGATTCAAGACAGCCCGGTTTCCAAAGTGCTCTACCCCAGAGGGGCAGAGCAAGGCCAGGCGGAAGGAGCCCGTTCACGTCTGTGAGCATGAATTTTTTTTTTTTTCCCCTCAACACAACCAGTTATTAAGAAGGGAAATTCTACTTGGCACCAGGCAATACCAGGAGGCACCAGGGAAAGGGAAACTCAGGCTTAGCATCAGGGAGACTGTCTAGAAGCTGGAATTGTCTTGGCATCGCAATGATCACCAGAGAAAGGGTCAGAGCCTTGTTGCTGAGGACACTGAAGTTAGACTGGACAAAGGATCAGCCAGTAGACAATGGTGAGTAATCCGCCACCGACGGGCGGGGGAACAGAGCGATTGGCGGAGGGCTTTCCCTGAGCAGATTTGAGGATAGGGGCCAGATTTGCCTCCGGTGTAATCCTCAGCTCCCCAGTCCCTCTGTGAGAGGTGGTGTGCCGAGCCCTCCTCACACCGTCACCCAGAGAAGGGCTGGGCTTGGTTTGCAATGTGTTCGCGCAAAGTTTGCAAACCGCAAATGTCATGCGGCGAGACGGGGAGGGAGCAAGCAAGAGGAGAAAGGAGAGCAATTAATATGCAGCTGGTGCACGAGCTTGAGTGAAAGGAGCCGACGATGACCACCCGGAGCTGACGCTTAGAAACGTATAATAAAAGCTGAACGGATGGCTGAATGCAAGACCTAGCAAATCAAAACAGATGCAATAAGCTGAGGCCAGTGGAACCAGCAGCCAACAATGACAGCAGAGCCCATGGGCTGGGAGGCACGTGGTTGGCACAGAGAAAGGAGAAGGGCAGAAAGAAGCGCAGATGAGCACTACCAAGGGATTCAAAAGCCTGTTGTTTCAAAAGCAAGAGCAAACAGCAAGTCTGCTCCCGCCACACATGGCATTGACAGCGGGAGCTGTGTGGTCCTCCACGTCCCTCCAGGAGCCACCCGGAGGCAGACAGCTTCCAGGCTCAGCACAGGATCCTCCATCCTCCCTCCTGCCTTCCTCAGGGAGGGCTGCCCTCAGCCGCACACTGCAGGAGGGAGTTCAGGGAACGGCTCTTCCAAAGGGATCTTGCTGCAAAAACTCCTCTGTCCCCCAGCATCCAAGCCCTTCCTGTCATGAGACAGGGAGATCACCCACCCCTTGCCCAGCATGGTTTGTGGTTTTGGTCACCGGGGCTCGTGGCTTCCAAGTTGGCTCTGCTGTGCAGTGGGACTCCTGTGAAGTCTTAAGCCGGGAAGAAAAAGTCCCCACTGCTGAGGTCTCCTGCCCCTTGATCTGTTGGGGTGTCACACTGTGGGTTAGCAGAGCAGCTGATGCCCTGAGCCAGAGGCAATGTGATAATGCGTCTGCCGAGAGGAGAGCTGACTTTGCAGCCAATGGTGCAGCCAGCCAGTCCAGGAGCCCTTGTGTTGGTGACATCCATGACTCTGTGCAGGACACATGTGCGCACTAGAAACAGATAGCAAGCATTTGTGATTTGTGTCAAATGTCTCTGTTAGCAGATTTTTGTACCTAGTGAGGACTGTTGGTGGTTTTAAATAGCTGGAGCGTATCTGCAGGGGGTATAAACCAGCATGGGGCTTCTGCAGAGCTGTGGTGCTTTGCAGAAGACAGCACTTGGCCTTCGGGTGCAGGGGTGCAAAGGCCCCAAGTGGTTGGCTTCCTTTTAGCACACAAAGGACAGCAAGGCAGAGGCTGCTGCACTTACACGATCTCCAGGAGCAGTAAACATGCCTTAAACATCTCAGGCCATTTAAAGAAAGAAAAAAAAAACCCACCACCTGAAAGCTCCCTTTTGACTCCTGGCTTCTCATCCGTTTGTTTGTGTCCTCCCTTGTGAAAGACCATAAAATAAATTTTTGCAAAGGGTAGGGTGTTTTTTTTGAGACCCTTCTTGCTGCTCCCAATGCACAGCCCAATTTAGAGGAGTGTTGCTTCATCTCCCCAGCTCCTCACAGTTAACCTGTAGAGCAAGACAGACTCTGCGGTGCTGTAACAACCCATTAGATAGCCAGTCAATCACATCAGTGGTCACTATAACGGTACGTACACCAGCGGATGCTTCCTCACCAGAGCTGGGCACAGCAGTACACCAGCAGGTCCCCCCAGCACTTACCAAGGGATAGAAGGACATTAAAGGGTTAAAAATAAAATACACTTTCTGATATCTCCTCTAGCTGCCTCTTCTTCTTGCTGGTGGAGACTCCGCGTCTTGAGGATGCCGTGCCCATGGCAGAGAGTGTCCCTTCCAGCTGATACTCAGCTCTCTGGGAAGCCACTTGTCTAAAGCCTCGTCTCTCATCACCTCACCACTACCCTTTCCATACAAAACCAAAATCAGACTGCAGGATGTGCTGAAGGCAGGAGTCTGTCTCTGTCCCTGCCATAGGCTTTCTTAAGTCTTGTGATGACAGATGTTGTCATGGAGATAGCAGGGAGTCTGGTTATGGGGCAAACTGGCCCTTGCTTTGGTACGGCACCGTCCTCTTCCTCTTTGCTCTTCCATTTGGTTGTGTCCTGTCCGTACAGTGTGATAGGCACAGGGACCGACTCCAGAGTTACCTCTTGGTTCCAGAGAAGATGCACTGTGTGGCCAGTCCCTCAAAGTCTAGATGTAGACAGCTTTAGAAAACTGCATCAGGAGATGGTTTTATTTCTTCTCCGTCCTGAAGCCCTCTGAAGAGGTGTTACCCACAGGCTTAAACTCTTCCCAGAAAATCTCAAATTAACAAAATCATAAATCAATTTTACTTATCAAAGTAAAATTCTCACATACCCCCAAGCTTCCCAAATAGCCAAAGTCTTCCATTAAAATCAGCCAAACCAGCAATCTCTTGATGTGTCAGACAAAAGGCTTTTCTGGAAAGGAAACCTTGGGCCTTTTCATGTTACTGGATATTGTGCAGGAGCAACTGGGTAAGAACCTTAGGACTCTGCCACTCAGAATGATCTAACTGTTTCTTCTGGCCTTAAAACTCATTTATCAAAAATACACCAACTCTTACTGTGCCAGCAAAGCCTCTGTTACAGATTTGGCAACAAGACATCCAAATCTACGGGAGCCATTGACACCACCGTGGTGGATCTTCTGGAGAAAGCTTGGGTAAACGACGCGTACGTATATAACAAGGAATGTGGTACATATGTAAATATGTGCAGACTTCAGTAAGTGATAAATCAGTTGAGAACCCCTTAGTGTTTAGAGACAACCAAGCTATGTTCTAGTCAATCAATCTGTTGCTGAAAATATTATTAATGCCTGGCACATAGATTTATGATGAAGGCTAGATGGATGCAAAATAAATGTTTGTTAGTGGTAATTTTTGATGACTCTGCTGAAACACCATTAATTTGTGAAAAGAAAGCTAAATATAATAATCAAGGTTATTTATCAGGGATTAGAGTCTTCTTCATCTCTTCATGTCTCATGCCGGACACCAGGGCTCTCCTGTCTCTCCTTTTGCCTTGAATGTATGCAAGTTAAAAATGGGTGACAGTACACCCAGCGTTGTGGCAGGAGGTATGTCATCATCACATAATTCCCAATGCAATTAGAGACGCTGGGCCTCGGTCCATGTTCAGAACCTAACGGCACGAAGTACCTGAGTGAGATCATCTGCATGTCTCCATGCAGGGATGGCCACACGAGGAGAGACAAGCAGCATTCCCATTCTGTAGCCTTTGTTAAGCACAGTGGTTATGAAGCTCAAAAGAAATATAACGGAGCATCTACAGAAGGTCAATATGAAGAGCAGGTTGTGCCAGCATGAGCATTGTACTGTTCTCTTTGCAGTGGTGCAAGTCCCAGCCTCTCCTCATCCCAGCCCTGATGGTCCCGTTTCCACTTTGCCACCAGCTGCCGCCTTGCCCCAGAAGATACCTGATGGCAGTTAGACTCTGGTGTGGCTGTTCCTCCTCAGCAGCCAACTGGGAGGTGCCCACAGTGTGGAAGAGTCAAGTCATGATGTTGGGGGCTCTTTGCTAGAAATGCATAGGAGACTGTCAGATGCTGTGGGACACTGGCTGCAGCCTGCCCAGTACTCCCATGGACATGTCCGAATACAGGCACGGATGACGCAAACAGAAGATGAGTTCCTGTCTCTGCAGCAGGAGGAGCTCATGACAGTTGCAAAAGGAGGGCATCTAAACCCTTCTGCCACCGTGCCGAGTAGACCAGCTCTAGGGCCACTGCTCCAGCATCAGCCTCAAGCTGAGCTCTGCCCCTCCAGTCCCAGGTTTGCCTGGGCCGGCTCTCTGCCCGCTCAGCTGCCTCGCTTCCCTTTACCGCTGTTTTTGTTTTCTTTCCACAGCTCGTTTTCTCGGTCATCCATGTCTCTGTGCATCATATATCACGCCCATGTGTCCGGAGGAAAGAAAGATCCCCTCCAACCCAGCAGCCCTGTAACGGATGGACCTTCCCGATTTGCAGCTAGCTGACAGCTTGTGAGAACAACAGCTTGAATTACTGAAAGAACTTTTCCCACTGAGTTAATCTGCAATGGATGTAGGTGACCTTCTAAAGGCATCTATTAATCAAAAAAACAGTGCCCATTCACCGTGCTAGGCTGAGCCCTTTGGGGGAGGGGGGGATACTAATTTCCCTCTGAGATAAATCATAATTTGACAATAATCATCTGCCCTAATCACTCCGATTCTTCCCTTTAATTATTTGTACACACAGCTCTTCCTGCCCGAGAAACACAAAGGACGACATTAAACGTGGCGTTTGTGCTGCCGACGGGGAATCGCTGAAGGCTCCAGCCACAGCCTTAAATCACTTGTGCGGTGCAGAGCGCCCGACGGAGCTGAGCTGCCAGGGCTTCGGCCGGCTCTGGTGCACCTTCCGCCCGGCTGCAGGGAGAAGCCTTTCCCGGAGAGAAGCCACTGCTTCCAGCCATGGCGCAGGCAGCGGTCCCAGGGAGCAGTGCTGGGACCAGAGCGTGGAGAAGAGCGCTGCTGGAGAGGAGACAGCAGAGAGCGGAGCGGCTCTGAAGCTGTCCCGGGGTGTCACCCCAATGCTGCCCATGGCTGTACCCACTGGAAGAGGCTGGCCCCCATGCAAGATTGTCCATCCCCTGCAGTCTTCCCAGTTGGAGGACAGTAGTAACAGTGTGGCTGTGGAGAGCACGGGGTTAACCTCACATCAGTGCCCCTCGGATGCTGGGAGGAAGGGCTGTGAGCCGGGAAACCTGCAGACCGTGGGAGGGAGGAAGGAAGGGAGGGAGGGGTGGTTGGGGTGGCCTTGCGCTGTGCTGATGCATTGCATTGACCCGGGGCTGGTGAGGGCTCCTTGCCCGGGGTGAGACCCTCGCCCAGCGTGAGTGCGCTGTGAGGGGTGGCTCTGGCAGGCACCGGCAGCCCCCTGCCCTGGGAAGCTCTCGGGTGGTGCCGGAGTGAGCAACGCCTGGCCATACCCCAAGGACCCAGCACGGGCCAGGGCTCCACTTCTCGGCATTTCCTTCCATGCTGACCATCGAGCTGCGGGGGTGTGGAGCTGGGACTCACGCTGCCTCCAGCAGCTGGTCCCATCGCTCAGCCTCCCCGGAGCCACCCGACGCTCCAGAGGCAATCGTGCTGTGTTCTTGGGCACCCATAAAAGCAGAGAGGGTGTTGACAAGGGCAGATGAGCGTTTTGTCAAAATGTGCATCTGTAGGGTATGAACGGCAGTACTGTGTGAATTTGCCCATTGCCGTGGCTGAAGGGAGGGCCAGTAGCTGGGTACCCCACAGCAAGGGTACAGTGGTCCTCTGGGTGTGACAGGTTGAAAACTGCCCAGCAAAACTTTTTCAGTAAGCTCGTGGGATGAGGCAAACAGTGCATGCTATCCCTGGGTAAATGGGACTCCTCCTTTTTCTCCTGGGGAAAAAAATCCTCTAAAACTGGAAACAGCCAGGAAATGCTGCGCAGCACCTCATGGGAAGTGAGATTTCTCGCTGTATTCATTTCCTCTCCCACTGGCCTGCACCCGCAGCACCTCCTGCAGTTCGGGAAGGCAGGCACAGACTGGGTGCACCAGCTCCTCACCGTCAGCCCCGCCATGGGAGATGCAGCCTGGAGATGCTCGTCCCAGGGCGAGTAGCCAGGGTGGGCTCTGCATTACCGCAGAAACACAGCAGCCACATTTCATCCTCTGCTCAGTAGGATTTGGAGGCAGGACTTGCTACCATTTAAACATCTGCCCTCCAAGAAATTAAGCAAAATTGGAGACAGCCCCCACAAGCTTCCCCAGTGCTACTGAGCTGACTTCTAGCAATCCTCGCAGCCCAGGTCAGGACGATGTCTTGCGAGCTGTACCGTGGACCTACAGCACCATATGCTGGCCTAGTTCAGCATCTACACAGCAGTGCAGCCTGCCTCGCTCCGTCCTGGTCCCCACAAAGCAGTGCGGAGCAGAGCTGCCCGCCTGGGCTGGGGCTGGGTTGGGGCCGCAAACAGTTGGCGATGTCCCTGACTCCCGCAGCGGGACAGTCGGTGCCTGGTGGGGCCACCCCCAAAAAGGGAGCACGGCAGTGCTGGAGCAGCATCGCTCGTGTGCGTTGTCGCCAGGAGAGCAGCTCCCCAGGATGCCTGTCAGGCTGGTGCCCGTCGGAGCAGAGGAGGCTGGTGTCAGCCTGCGCTAGGGTCCAGGCAGTCGTGTCCTCCCAGACCTGCTCCAGCCCCATCTCCCCTCATCTGCGCTTTGTCTGCTGCACGGTGCTGCACCAACACCCAGCCTATGGGAAAGCTCCTCTTTGGTTTCAGTGGCTCTGGGGGTGATGGAGCCCTCCCTTGGGACCCCAGCACTGCCCCAGGGGCCCCGTGGGAATGTCCCACTGGGGATCCAGTTGAGGCCAGCTTTGGATCCTGCCCCACCAGCAGTGTTCAGACCTGCCAGACTCCGTGCAGCTCAGCTCCTGATCCTCCCTCAGACGGGAGGGACGAAGTGGCCCTGAGCAACTCTGAAAGTAACCACATTAACATTGAGCTGGGGAGGAGCAGGCTGTTTCCCAAAAGTCTAATCCACAGGACTCCCTGCCTTGAGAGGTCAGTGGTGGTGAGAGCCAAGGATACAGAAAAAAAGATTTAATACAACTGATGAGAACTAACTGCATCACTGAGAAAAACAGGCACGATGCTACTGTGTGCCCGTTACCTTTGTCTCCTGTTTCTCATCACGCAGTGCCCCGTGGGCTGCCTGGCACTGACCAGGCAAACTCCACAAGCTTGGATTGCGGTGCTTGTCTCTGGGGCAGCAAGGCATCCCCGAGCGCAGGATTATCGCAAGAGGCGCTTTGCATCGCCTGTTTTCTGAGCCGTGGGGGACGGCCCAAAGCTGTGTGTCCCTCTGGAACCACTCTGGTAGCAGACCTGGGGAGTTTGGGGCACCGTGCATTACCCTTTGCCTGTTTCTGAAAGCGCTCTGCCGTGGGCATTGGGGATGGATGATTCCTGCTGAAAGGTCAGACAACTCTAAAATGCATGCCCATGTACAGTAGCGTGGCCCAAACCAGAAACTACTGGGAGAAATCTATCCTGATGGTAAGCCATACATCAGGTTAGGTCCCTCCTGTTCCCAAAACCTGTAGGGGCAGAGCTGGAGGTAGTAGTGACCCGTCCAGACTTTGCACATGTCTCATCAGTTCATCACATGCTCCAGCTGCTCTCGCTTTGCAAAGAAACACGTCCTCCTCTTCTGGCTCGGCCTCTCCTCATGCGGGATGTGCCCGTGAGCGAGAACATATTTAACGCCCAGCAAGCAGAAAGCCGACCCTGCAGTCTCACAACGCCTGCTGCGTCCTCGTACCCACGGACTGGGTTGTCCACAAAGACGTGGGGCTCCCGTGGAGAGCCTGGGGAGAAATGGAGAGAGCATTTGCCTCCAAAGTCTAAGAACTGAAGAAGCCAAACCAAATGCTAGAGGTCAGCAAACACGATGCAGCAATTAGCACAAGAGGGTGGGGAGGAGAAACTGAGACAATGCAATTTGTGGAGTTCAGAGAGGGAATTCTCTAGGGACACTGATCACGCACTATAAATACCTTCAAGGTAATGACATAAATGAAGGGAGTGAATTATTCACCGTCTCTGACGATGGGAGGGCGAGAGGCAGTGACCTGGATCTGAGGAAGGGAAGCCTGGGAGGGAGGGAGCCAGGGCAGCAGGGACAGCCCAGCGTGGGATGCTCTCCCTGGGGCAGCCCTGCTTTCTGCGCAGTCTGTCTCCAATGCGTCCTTGGGCGGGGCCATGCCGGTATCCGTGCTGGAGGGGCTGAGGCCAGCTCGTGGCCTGTGTAGGAGCTCCCAGTCTGTGTCCCTTCTGGCATGGAGGGAGTAGGTGAAGTTTCCTGCCTGTGATGGCTCTGGCCCACACACAGAGTCTGCTGCTTTCCCGGGGCCTCAGCTGAGCAGGCAAACAGCTTCCCCTGCCTGTGAGAGCGACCAGTGCCTGCCCAGCCCCACACAGGCAGGAATGGATGGAGATCAGTTTAGCACCTGTGACAGCCACTGAGCTGGGCACGTCAGCAGGAAGGAGCTAGAAGAAGCAGTGGCTTTGACTTGGAAAGAAGAACCAGGGTCTGGAAATGCAGCCTCCAGCAAGATCACAGCATCACAGACTGGCAAGGAACTCTGGAGGGCATCTGGTCCAAACTCCTGCTCAAGCAAGGCCACCCAGAGCCAGTTGCCCAGGTCCATGTCCAGTGGCTTTTGAATATCTCCAAGGATGGTGACTCCACAACCTCGCTGGGCAACCCATGCCAGTGCTCAGTCAGCCTCACAGTGAAGAAGTGTTTCCTGATGTTCAGAGGGACCCTCCTGTGTTTCAGTTTGTGCCCATTGCCTCTGGTCCTGTCACTGGGCACCACTGAGAAGAGCCTGGCTCCATCCTCTTTGCACTATCCCTTCAGGTATTACATATACATTGATAAAATTCTCTGTGAGCCTAAAAGATGGAGGTTTCCCGTGGCTGAAGCACAGACAAGAAATGTCCTGCGTGCTGCTGGGGTTGTTTTATCTGTCTGCAGACATGCATGTTGTCTGCTGAATGGGAATGACCACACTGAGATGCGTGTGAGGAGGCCTAGGAACGTGCTATGCCTCTGCTGATGCTCTTGGCATGGGCTGCAGTTCCATCCTGCTCCTGCTCCCAGGGTTTCCCTCTGCCAGCTCCTTGTTGCCTCACAGCAAACCCAGTGGGGAGCTGTGACCAGATTTCCCAGCTGCTCTTTGTTCTCTGTGCTGTCGGATCACAGCCTCATGCCACAAGGAAAATGGAGGAGAGATGCGAATAGCTCTGCTGTCCCCTTTGTCGTGGTGACCCATGGAGGCAGGGTGTCCTGCGCGCTCTGGCAGCCTGGCACCTCCCTGCACCCATCCTGTGCCTCATCTCTCCTAGGCTGTCAGGAGAGAAAGGCGGCACCTCTGATTCAACAGAGTGGTTGGCATGATCAGGTACGGAGGGGACCTGTTGTGTTTGCTAGGAGACCCACTTTGGTCTCTGAAGCCTTTTCTGTCTCTGTGCAGATGGGTTTGTCCTTATCTGCATCTCCCTTGAGAAGACTCTTCAAGTGCCTCATTATGGCCAGTAGGCCTGGGAGATAGCTACAGGGCCCACAGAACTCGTGGGGTCCGGGGGCACCAGCAGCCATCAGCAGCCACCCGCCAACCCCACTCCTGGCAGAAGTGGATGATGGAAGGCAAGCAAACTGGGAGGCAAGTGGGTCAGCTTGGGTGGTGCTTGCAGCATCTCCAGGAAACATTTAGGAAACAGTGCTCCGATCTCCTGCGCAAGACGCAGAGCCGCATCATGAGCCAGGATACTGGATGTGCTGTCTGATCCACACTGGTCCGCAGAGACAGACAGGGAGATGCCTCTTGCGTTGCTCATCCAGCACAGCCATGTGTGTGCGGTGGCATGGGCTGGAATGGCTTTGGGAGCGGAGATCTGGAGGAGGCTTGCTGGCTCAGCAACCCACAGAAACCACAGGGTCTCCTGTTCCCTCTTAGGACAGACAGGTAGCCATAGGCAGGGCGGGCAGCCTGCCTGTTGGGGGAGAAGAAGGAAAGACAAATCCATGTGGGAAGAACATCACGGTTTTGGCAGTCCTGGGCCAGCTGCCTGATCCATGTCTCCCATGGAGAAGGATTGTTAAATTCAGCGTTTCTGGACACCACAGAGGCATGGAGCTGTACAACAACAGCAGGAAAACGATGATCCCTGAGACCCTGGTTGGTCCTGTGCATCTGCACCAGCAGAGATGCAGTGCTGGTCCCAGGCACTGATGCTGTAGGCAGAGAACAGGGACACGGGTCTGGTCCAGCGTGGGGCATGCAGCTTTACAAGCCAGAGCGAGAGGAGAGGCGAAGGAAACTGCCTCCTATGTGTGAAATAACTGGACGCTGGCTCCAGACCCTCAAGACAAAGCTATAAATCTGCCCAGCCCTGCTGCGAAAGCATGAGACACCCCGAACAGCCACTCGGCGTCACGGTGTCCTTGATCTCTGTTTTCTCTTCCATCCCCTCCTTTCATCCTCGTCACCCCCGGAGGCACATTCAGTCTCCTGGTGACTCCGGTTTTCTCAGCCTGCTCCAGCGCGGCTCTCTCCGCCCTGCTGTGTTTTATGGCAGGCTGGGTCAGGTTGCGGTTGCTAGCAGCAGTCGCCAAGCTCTGTGCGGAGGGCGGACAGCCCCAGCTGAAGGACAAGTTTTCCAGTAGGACGTGCTGCGTCTTTTTTGGCAGCGTTGGCGTCCGGCCTCCGCTCCCTTCTGTCCTGTTTTGGGAGGCACCGGGAGGACTGACCTGTGCCGGGAATGCAAACTG
The DNA here is from genome assembly GCA_011801015.1 of Ardeotis arabs. NCBI lineage: Eukaryota > Metazoa > Chordata > Aves > Otidiformes > Otididae > Ardeotis > Ardeotis arabs. The sequence continues at coordinate 17,047 of JAAGAY010147040.1, read as the reverse complement.
GCGGGTGTTTTCCCCCGGGGCTCGTGTTCGGTCATGCGGCTGACGGCACTCTGGCATGTCCCATCACGTGGTGGGGAGTGGGTCTGAGGTGCTGCGTGACCTGCGGCTGCGGTGGCCGTGAAGCGCTGCCCCCAGGCTGGCTGAGGGTCACAGGACCCGTCGTGACGGCTCCTGACCCTTCTCTGTTTGCTGGGCTCGAATTTTGCTGGTAAGCTAAGATGAAAAGAGGAATTCTCTGGCCGCCCCGGGAAGGGGGAGCCACGTTGACGCCTCTTCCTAGCGCAGAGCTGGCACCGAGCTGTCCCCTGGGAGACAGGACCTAGCCCAGCTCCCCAGCTGGTTTAAAAGCGACTCTGTTTTGAAGCCACAGACGTCCCGTCACCCCCCCAACAGCAAGCAGGGAGACAGTCTCAAAGGCTGCCCAAACCACATCCAGGCAAGGCCGTTGCCTGCTTGTCCCCGTTTGACCACGTCCTGGACATCGACTGGAAGTCAGGGAACAAAGCAGAGAGGGCATAAAGCCATTGCCTTGCTCTCCCTCGATTTAGCTCCATGGAGCAGAGGCAGAATAAGCACGTAAGCCACAAAAACTCTGTGCCACGTTTGTCTCCGTTTGTGTCTCTGGGCTTGCTGCACAAGGAGCACGGGGGAGGCCGTGTTCAGGCCGTAAATAACGCCAGAGCCTAAGAAATGGATCAGTTCAGCCCCAGACAATTTGGAATGCAAAGGGAACAGCTCTCCTCCCGGTTTACTCCTCCCCAGGCACAGCCCCTCTTTCCCACATCCCTGCCGGGGAAGGACAGCGGTGGCCCACTGCCCCAGCACAGACAGAATGCTCCACGCCGCCGCCCACTCCTCGCAGCTGGCTGCCTCCCTGCTGATTTATCCTCAGAGCCAGTTGCCTCCCTGCTGATTTAAACCCCTGGCACGGGCACCCCGGTGCCTGACCACCCTTTGGCATCCGTTGGGAACGGTGGAGGCTGGATGCCGGGGCGGGGTGACCCCAGCACAGTGGCAGTGCTGCCCATACACAGCTCAGCTCTCCGTGTCATCAAAGGTTTCTCTCTCGAGCGTGCTTGACTAATTAGTAAACGGAGCCTAAACCTTTTGGTCTACATCGATCTTATCTTTAAGCCCTGCAGACAACAATTCCTCAATCGATACCTCATTTAATTGCTGCCACCAGGCTGACAGCTGGGGTTCTGGCTGTGCAAGGCTGCCTGTCACATGGCAGGCTGCCAGTGCCACCTTCTAATCCCAAACTGATTTACCCTCATGCAGCTCCTCTCCCTGCATCCCGTCCCCCGCCCCTATTCCTGCCCCTCCCTCCCTGTGCAGGGGGTAGGAGATGCCCCGGCTGCGTGCGTCCCCCGTGAACACATCACGCCTTGCGTTCTCTCCCCTCCGGAGCACAGCTGTGATCAAACTGTCATGTTGATGAACGCCCGAGCATGAACACGCAGCCTCCGCGCACGCCGCTGAGACCCAGCGCAGCCCGGTCCCGGCCCAGCGCTCAGACTGCCGCCGTAGGGACACACCTGGGTGTCACGCGTGGCGCTTCCCAGCTGGCCCACCCTGGGAGACAGGCAGGCAGCCAGATCCTGCCCCGCGCATCCGAGTACCGGACCTGGCCTCCGTGCATCCTTGTGGAACTGCCTTTTCCAGCTGGGACTCTGGAAGGCATGCTCCGTATCCATTTGCTGGGCTGCTGTTCCTGCAGAATCTCAGGAACTGGATTTTTAGGGATGCTCATGGCCCCCTGCAGAGCAGCAGATACAGAGGCCATGGCAGCTGTTTTGGCACAACTGCCTTGCGGGGTAGTGCGTTGACTTCCCAGTTAAGCGCTCTGCTTGGGGCTGGGGGATGTATTTCCAGCAGATCAGGTTCTGTGATGGGGTGCTAGCCATGGGTGTTCTGTGCTTGCTCTGGCTCAGTTTTTATTCTTGTTTTGATCCTGTTTTTTTGCTGTAGTTTAATGATAAGCAGAGGTGCATCACGCATTTCCTTCAGTGGCAGACACGTGAAATAATTGCTGTAACCCTGACCTTTGATCAGTTACGTTTGTCATCTGCAGTTCTTGACGGCCTCTCTTTGTGGTGACGCTGATTGCTCTGTTCTTGCATCCTCAGGAAACGTTAATGTGTAATTTTAGAAAGAAATAGAGCTTGTATCTGAACACATCACTAGCAATACTATTAGAATGAAACCTAGGCCTGCCTCTGGATTGGGATTGTGCCCCACCATACCAACCATGAATCTGGGGGCCGCCCAGCAAGGAGGTGGGTGCCTTGCTTTCAGTGGTGCCTGTGTCATCAGCGCATCTGCAGCTCAGGCCAGCCATCAAGATCCAGTGCAGACCTGGCCTTGGTCACACCAGCTTTCTAGCAGCACTACCTACAAATCCATGATATAAACCAAAATGGAGATACGTCCCACTGCAGTCTGTGGCCATCAGTTTGTATTCACATACTCCTCTGAAGGTCACTTGCTCCATCTCCAGCTTTACGTGGAGGCAACAGCCTGTCCAAGCCCTTGGAAGAATTGGAAGACATCCTGGAAGACTTCTCAGCCCTGATGTGGTGGGACTGGTGAGCTTGGCTGCTCTGCCAGTAGTGCTACCTTCTGTGACGTTCGTGGAGTCAGTGCCTGGGGCTGACCTCTGGCTTCCGTGAACTCCAGGAGGAGAGGCTGTAGCAGAAAGAAGCTTACAAAGCTTCTTTCCCTTACAAAGGGTGACTTATCCACCGACTGCCACCAGTGGACATTTTGAGTATCGCCTGCCCTTGCAGCTTTGAATTGCTCCACTCCATGGTGAACCAGAGTCAGTCTCCTCCAGGCAAGAGGCCGTTCAGAGGTGTAAAATAAATCAATAAATTGGCCTTAGCTAGTATTCTCATTTTCTTCTAAGTAACAGGGACAAGGCCCTTGCTGTGCTAGGTGCTGTACGGAGGAGATGGGTCTGGGGGAACCCATATGTCTTCCCAGTGCTCAACAGGGATGTGGAAATCTTCTCAGAGGTCACTGTCTTGGTACCATTAAAAGTCTTCACAGCTCTGGTGTAAATGGATGCGCTGTCTTTGGCTCCACAGGGCTAACTCAGAAGACCCTTGGCTGCTGCAAGGGGCTGATGTCTCCTCCAACTGATGACAGGTGCGATGCATCACATCCCACCCATCTGCTCTTTTCCCGTACCAGCTACACCGAGGTAGAATGGGAACCTGGGCAAAAAGCCGGATTCTGCTTTGGTGCACACAGCTGATGCTGGAGGACGCAGCAGAGGTCAGGCTGAAGTTAAAGGTACCCGATTCCCAGCTCTGGGCCAGAAACCATTTCCAGAACCTACGAGTCTGGACAGAATCTAGCCTGTGTATCCAAGGTGTCTTACCACCGAACTGGAACAGGATCTGTGTAAGCAAGCCTGTGCCCTGCCAGGGAGCAATCTTAGGAGAAAGTCTGCCCTGTTCCCAGCCTCCCAGGCCACAGCTCCCCGGAGAGCCAGGAAGGGAGGGGAGTGCTCAACAACTCCACGAATGAAGACCGCGAAAGCTTGCGATCATGTTAGTGGGAGCGGGGGGCTCGGGTGTTATCAGCAGCCAGAAGTTGTTTCCACTGGCCTCTGCTGCCGTTCAATAGCCCATTCTGTTCAGGACTGCTGTCTGCTGCAGCTTGCTCCTGCCAGGTCCTCTGCGAGCCAGGGTGGAACAAAGGGGTAGGTGGTCCTAGTGGGAGAGGTGACTGCTGACCCCCGCGGGCAGGATGGGGTGGGCTAGCTGTGCAGGCAGGGGCATGGGAGTACCAATCCCGCAGCCGTCCTTCGCCTTGGTGCAAGAGGGTGCCTGACACCGACACACGCTACTGGGAGATCAGCAGTTGGCCCCGAGCGTGCCCCAGATGGTTTGATGCCAGAGTGTTTGCACACAGCTCTGCCATTTAATGGGGAGAGAACGCATAGCTGATCCCAGCTGAAGCCATACACTAAAATGCTGACAGACTGTTTGTCGAGACACAAACATTGGCAAATGGCCCCGCTTGCCATATACTTAGAGTCACGGCGGAGAGGGAGGGAACCCAAGAACAGGGCTGTCTCTGGCAGCAACTGAGAGTCCTCAAAGTGTGGTTCAATGCAGGGTTTAGTATCATAGAATGGTTTGGGTGGGAAGGCATCTTTAAAGCCCATCCAGTCCAACCTCCCTGCAAGGAGCAGGGACATCTCCAACCATTACGTGGAGGCAACAGCCTGTCCAAGCCTGTGGAAGACTTGGAAGACATCTTGGAAGACTTCTCAGCCCTGATGTGGTGGGGCTGGTGAGCTTGGCTGGTCTGCCAGTAGTGCTCCCGCCATTTCTGGTTGCTCAGACCCCCATTCAACCTGGCCTGGAATGTTTCCAGGGATGGGGCATCCACCACCTCTCTGGGCAACCTGGGCCAGTGTTCCACTACCCTCAGTATAAAAGATTTCTTCCTTATGTCTAATTTAAATCTATCCTCTTTTAATACAAAACCATTACCTTGTCCTATCACAACAGGCTCTGCTAAAAAGTTTGTCTCAGTCTTTCTTAAAGCCCCCTTTAAGAATTGAAAGGCCACAGTAAGGTCTCCCTGGAGCCTTCTCTTCTCTAGGCTGAGCAGTCCCACTCTTTTTTGAAGCACCCTTTTCTAAATGGGTGGAACTGGGATGCGCAGCTTCTTAAAATGAAGCTGGGGTGATGGGGACAGATGGGTATGTTCCTTGTGCAGCACAGTTTGGGAAACAGAGCATCCCACCTGTCCAGCCAGGTCCCTCAGTCTTGGCATGTTCAGCGGTACTTCTCCAGAGGAAGCCAAACCATCAGCATCTTGGATGTGCCAGAGACTCCTGAGGCACGCGGGCTGCAGTGGGGCTAGCTGTGCTCAGCGCCTTCAGCCGGGCTCTGCCTTGCTCACTGGTGCGTGCCGTTAGCTCTCCCTGCCCGGGGTCTCGTGCACAAGAAAGGAGGGGATGGAGGTTGTGGAGGTGACACTGAAAACACGAGTCAGAGCTGGGCAGCGTGGGGTGGAGCCAGGGACCAGTGTTGTGCGCAGTGGTTGGCACGGGTCTGCTCGCCTCAGGGTCAGGCTAGGACCTTCCCCTGTGCCGTGAACTTAGAGCGGTGCTGGGAAGGGAAGAACTGCCTCCAAACAGCATCTTCTGGCCTCTAGAGCATCCCCCCTGCTACCCGCGTTTGCAGCCTGGGAAAGCCAGCTTGTGTTACCTGCCTTTTCAACCCGGAATAGCCAGCTCCCAGGCAGTCTAGGTTCCTGAAGGCACCGAGCTAGAGAGCCATCAAACCAGGGAAAACAACTGGATCGTTGCTCCTACGCTGATCCAGCAGCCCTCATTTTGCCAGCAGGTGCCTTTTGTCTCTCATAAGAGCCCCTTAGTTGGAAGAAACATTTGAACCTAATTGTTAACCTGACTGCGCCTCGGTTCAGGATGATTGACTTCTGCAAACAAGGAGTTCTGTGCTTCCAGGTGCTATGCCCTGCAAGATGCTGAATATTTCCCAGGGCAACAGGGTGGGGGAGAGGGGCACCCAGAGAAAGGAAAACATGGCCTGTACGGGTGCGGGCATAGAGGAAGAAGGGTAATGAGGAGAGGAAGAAGTGATCACCTGGGAAGAACGACAAGCAGAATAAGGCTTTTTCATTTACCTGGACACCACTCTGGGGCAGTCTGGTGTTAAAGGAGTCCATTGTTTTAAACTACCACGTCAAAAATATCAAAATATGGTGTCAAGGTTCAATGAACTAGGGAAGGACTGTGGTGGTTCGATCCTCTGCTTTGAGGATCACCCAACATGTACCTGCATCGGAGCGAGGGCGGTAAAGATGCCGGGGAGCATCCCTTTCACCAAGCTCCTGTGAAGAGGACGGGGTCCCTGCAGAGCATGGGGCTCAGCTTGGTGCGGTGGTGGATGGGCTGTGCATCCCTCCACCGGCTGCCATCACAACATTGCTCTGCTCCATGCTGCATCAGACAGAGAGATGAGCTCAGCAACACGAGCACCCACCAACACCCCAGTCTGCAGCACCATCGAGGATGGCTCAGGGCACCTACTTGGGGCTGCAAAGGCCTGGGGGAGCCAAATAACTGCCTGCTCGAGCAGCCGTCCCCATGCCCTGTCACTGCAGCCCAGGACCTTAAACTGAGTGCCTGCAGCTGCACGGGAGGCTCCGCGACACCATGTCAAAGGATGTAGGGTAGGGCTGTCTGACTGTCTTGTTCTGTGCTTCTTTCTGTTCTCTCCTGGGGCCTCCTTGGTGCTGCCAACTTCATCATATATATATATATATATATATATATATTTAAATTTTAAATCACATGATAGAAATGTTGGTCACCTAAAAAGCAAAGAAAGTTTTTCTCTTGTGGCAGTTACTTCATGAAAAGCATGAAAAGGACTTGCACATAAGTGAAAAAATGCCTATTGTGGCACCGAGGGGCACCTACTCACCCTGTAAATCATCACAGCACGGGTCAGACAGGGATGGCCCATTGCCCCAGTCCAGGCTCTGCGACAGTTGTCCAGCTAACTTGCACTGGAGAAAGTCCTGGAAGCTGGGTCCTGCATCACCTTCTGCCATCTTTCTCACCGTCCCCTGCACTGGGTTTCGGATCCCACTGTGAATTCCTTGCCCACATCAAAAGAGGGGAGACAAAAGAGGCCAAGTGACTGTTTCTTGACCCAATGTGAATGACACAGACAAGCAGCAGCTTGGCCCCTGCAGTGCCCAGCTCCCAGTGCACTCATCCTGCCCTCAGTGTCCCCCTGCCCTCCCCTCTGCCTGGCTCCCCGCTCAGCCCCCACCCTACGGTTTGCACACACCAGCTGCTCAGCCTGACAAGCCGAGTGAGACCCCCACCACGGCCCAGGAGGGGGGACGGGCTGCTAACGGAAACGTCTCGCTTCAGTGTGATCTCCCTGACCTGAAATCCTCTGGAGACTTCTCTCCAGATTAACCTCATCCTGCTGACGCCGAGCTTTCCTCCTGGTCTTGACCCCTTTCTCCCCACTTCAGAGGTTTCCCGTGAGGGGCGTGGGGGTGTCTCTCATGGTACCTCGCTGCAAGCCTTTTGTGTGATATCCCCCATCGGCCTTCCCTCATCCAGAGGTTCCCCGGCTGCTGCATCCCCTCCTGCCGATGCGCCGGGCTCAGCGGCTGGCACCGCAGCATCCCGGGGGATCCCGTGTCCTAGCAACGCTCCAGCCCAGAAGGTAGATGCTGAACACACGTCTGGTCCATCAGTCCGTGGGGGCTGCGTGCACAGGGCAGAGGGCAGCTGCTGCCTGGAGGGGAGGGGGCTGCATCCCCCTCCACACACGCCCCCTCCTCTCTCCCTGGAAAAACGGGTGAGGGGCACAGGAGGTTGGGCTCCTCCCCAACACCCCCACCCCGCTTGAGAAAACATCTGCAGAAGCCAGGAGCTGGTCCTTTCGGGGGTCCCCCACCTCCAGGGAACAGGTCCTGCGGTGTCCATGGTGGGGGGGAACCCCCAGACCCTGCCCACACCCCTGTAGCTCGTCCCACCCGCGCAGCTCTCTGCATCCTCCTCCCGCGCCCCCCCCCTCGCCCCGCTCCGCGGAGCCCGGCGCTACGCCCGGGATCCGAGCCGGTCCCGGGTCTCCCCGGGGGGATGCAGCGAGTGGAGGGGGCGAGGAGCGGCTTTTCCATGGCCCCACGCGTGTCTCGGGAGTCGGTACCCGCCGCGACGGGGACCCGGAAGCCGAAACAGGCAGAGCGCGGAGGTACGGAGTGAATGGGTGCACTGCCACGGTTGGGGGGGGGGGAGCATGTTCGCGAGTGGGAGTGGGCACGGCCCCTCGGGGTGAGCGGTGGGCTCGGGGAGGCGGGGGTTCAGCCTCAAGCCCCCACACTGGAGGGTTGAGGCTGCTCCCCGTGCTGTGTTATCCCCGGTGCCAGAGGGATGGGTGCCCCCGGGACCGCGGTGTCCCTCTAGAGAGGGGGATGGGGGTGTCCCCCCGTGACAGAGGGATGTGGTTCGTCAGGGCCGTGCCGTACCCCCTCTCAGCAGTAGGGTGCAGGGTGCTTAGGGCGTTGCACACGCACCTCTCCGCAAGCCAAGCAGTGCCCCAAGCTGCTGCGACCAACCCGAGGACCTCCATCCTCTTACAAGCGGCGCTGGGTGAAGTGGCACGCACTGAGCTAGAAGGCCACTGTCCCTCCCTGAGAGCCTCTGAGAAGAAGCACTGAGGGATTAAGCTTGTGCTCAAGTAGTGTCGTGCTATCTCAAAGGGCTGCAATGCTTCTCAGGCTGTTCATGGAAGGACTTGGTGTACGGGTTTTTGAGGATTTGAGGCCTGGCAGAGGATTTGCTGCAAGGATTTTTCTACTCTCAGGTTCCTGGCCAGCTGCTTCCTTGTCCAGTGCCTCTCCAGCTTTCTTCTGCGTAACAGAGCAGGCTCAACTGGGTAGGAGAAACATCCTTTCAACCATCATCCTGTGATGTGTAGGGCATGAGCCGCAGAAGCAGCATCCCTGCCGGGCTCTAAGCAGCGTTCCTTTGCTCAGATGTCAGATGCGCCAGGCTTACTGTAATTCCCTGACATAGTGGAAAGGCTGAAAAGCAGAATTAAAAAGGTGTGATCTGGACAACTCCATTCAAGCTGACTTGCAGGTTGCCTTGGTCTGATGGACAAGAATTGCACTGTGAAGCTTTCAGGCTCTGAGCAACCTGATCTAGTCGAAGATGTCCCTGCTCCTTGCAGGGGGGGTCAGACTAGATGACCTTTGAAGGTCCCTTCCAACCCAAACTGTTCTATGAGTCTATGATTCTATGATTCTTGGCAAGCAAAGTTAGTAGCCTTGTGGCAAAGTTGCAGGCTTAGTATGCTGTCTCTATGGGAAGGGAAGCTCCTGCTATGAGGAGCACTCTAGTGCTATTAAATGTCTTCAGCCTCAAGTTCATTTTCAGTCCCTCTGGGTAGTGCTCATAGGAGGAAAGCAGACCTTGCCTGTTGATTAGAGTTGAGTGCATCTGCTTTTACCTCTTTGTCAACGTGCTTTGAGGGAGATAGTAGCTTCAAGGGTATGAGAATATTTGATAAATTAGGTTGCTTTTCTGTAATATCTTTTTAAAAAAAATAAAATAAAGGAAAATGTTTATTACATCTTCAGAACTAAGTTCTTGTTTGTGGATCTGAGAAGATTCTTAAGTTAGGAATGCCTTTGCGTAGGATGAAAGACACTCTGGAGTAAAAAAGTCATTGTCCCAAAGTGAGTACTTCTGTTTCTTTCTGCCTGGCAAAAATTGGTGTCAGTATGGCAGTAAAAGGGGAGAAATGGTTTCCGGGTTAAGTGTGAGGGAGACAGCAGTTCTGTGGCTGTTGCCTGGGCTGGCAGAGGTGGTGTGTGAGGGGGTGGCCTTGAACAGCCAGCTTGTGCACCTAGGGTAAGCGTCTGCAGCTCAGAGCCAGCTTCAGCCTGCACCCTGCTGTTGGCAAGCCAAATTTCACTGTTGTGAGGTCAAAGGCATTGTGACATCACCATTGCTGGCACTATGAATGGGTTAGGTGGCCATGGGCTAGAGACGGTGGTTTCTTCTGTCCCCATGTTTCCTGTCACCTCTGGGCTTTCCCCATTGTCGTAGTTCAGCCCCCATCGGGACGAGCCTACACAGTCTCTCTCTCACTCCCCCCACCCTCCAAGGGAACAGGGAGAGATAATCTAGGGAAAAAGGCTCGAGGCTTGAGATAAGGACAGGGAGAGATCCTTAAAGTTACTGTTAAGGGCAAAACAGACTCGACTTGGGGAAAACTATTCACTTATTACTAAAATCAAAACAAGATAATGAGACAGAACAAGATAACCTCCCCCCACCCCTCCCTCTGGCCAGGCTTAACATTATCTCTACCACCTTCCCCCCCCCCCGAGCGGCACAGGGGGAAGAGGGAGTGGGGGTTACGGTCAATTCATCACACGTCACTTTACGCCGCTTGTTCCTTGGGGGAAGAACTCCTCACATTCCTCCCCTGCTCCAGCGTGGGGTCCCTCCCACGGGCCACAGTCCTTCGTGAAACTGCTCCGGTGTGGGTCATCTCTTCAGAAGTGTTCACCTCAGTTTAGGGGCTGCTGAGGGGGCTGCTGTGGTTCACACCTGAGTTCACGGCTGCCCCAGACTGCTTTTTGCACATCTGAATTTAAGAAAACAAACCACACCTGGCAGGGAGGCCTTTCTCTGGAGGGGCTTAAAGCTTTCTGCAGAGGGACCTGGATGGTTTCCTACTGCCTCCTTTGAGAGCAGCAACAACAGGGAACAGGATTTTGAATGGCGTCCTGAGACCTGGTGCTCCGGGTTTCCGTTCCAGCACAGGGTCCTGAGCCAAGAAAACTGACTGTCCTGCCAAGGCCGGGTAGGAATCCGGGCCCTGCGGCAGCCAGGCAGCGCTTGGCGTTAACTCCTCTCTGCGAACAGCAGCGAGGCTCCTTGGATGAGCACACTATCTGCGGCATTCACGGTCTTGTTTCTTTCTCAAAGACCCATCACGCCTGGCTTAGCTGCAGTTTGCTGGCTGGTGGGCTGCGGAGCTTTTGAAGATGGTAGTACAAGCTCAGTGATGGTCCTTACTCACTTCTTTGTGATGTCCTCTCTGAACAGTGGGCCGAAAGCCTGGCTGGGGGAAAGGTGCTGAGGCACGAGGAGGTGAGCCGAGGTAGGTGGGCTCGAGCCAGCTGAGGGGATGGCCTCAGCAGCAGGGAGCCTTGAAGCAGTTGTTCTGGGACTTCAGTGGTCAGGCACATCGGGAATCTTCTTACGTTTTTTCTCTTGATTATAGTTTCTTGCAAAACCCTGGGTTTAGCAGATCAGGTAGAAGGGATCAGCTGTTGGGTTTGGGCACGCATATCCCAAAGGCTCCTGGGGGCAGGATATCGCTTCTGGTAGGCAGGTAGACTGACTGTCAGCAGCAAGTCTAGCAGTCATCTCACAGAGACGGAGAGCTGCTCTGCTCTGGCTGGGGACCGCTCGTCCCAGCTGCTTGCCTGGCCACACTACGTGTCTGCGCTTTAGCTGTCTCTCGTGTGCATGGACAGGCTGCCTCCTCTGTATTTGCTCCTCCTGCTGTGGTGACCAGATGTCCTTCTCTTTAGTGATGTTGCCCTACTTTCAAGTAGGTTAATCTATTTTTGCCTGGCCTAGAGTCTTGGACTGTCCTTTGTTGTGACTTTGCCTTTCTACGCATCCTGCGCCTGGCTTTCCTGTGGCAGAGGTAGAAGATCTGCAGGTCGTGGTCCCAGGCAGTACAAGCCATTTTCCTTTGCTCTGTTTCCTGGAGGAAGCACTTGGGACCTTGCATAGCAACCAACCTTGCAGATGGAATGTGGGCTCGGGGACGTGGTGCAGGGTTTTGAGCCTGCCTCCTTAAAGATGGATAGATGCTGAAGGTCCTCGGTGGGAAGGGTCAGGCTTCTAGCTTGTTTTAAGGGTCTGGATGTCCTTGTGCTGGCTGGCAGTGATGTGAAAGTGGTTGTTCTTGTTTGCATGTCTTGTCTTCAAGCACCAGCACTCCCAGGGTCTGGACAGACATCTCGGCAGAGAAGGAAAGAAGGGCTTTTAGGGCCGTCAGTGAGCTGAGGATGAGACTGAAACCTTACCCTGTAACTGAAAACAGAAGGCAGGTTGAAGCCTAGGTACTTCAGAGAACTACCAACTCACAAGCCTTCTTCAGAAAATACTTTGTCTTTGGCTTGCCAGTCCCTGCTGATACTGATCTCTCTGACACGGGCTCTCCCTAACCACTGGCTCCTTTACTCCTTAGCTTCAGTTTGCAAACAGTAGCTTCTTGTCCAGGCTAGCCGTGACACGCTGCGGTCTGCACACCTGAAGGGTCTCTGTGCTACTCGAGGTGGACTCCAAGCGTCCTCGCGTTGCTGTGGTCCTGTGAAAAGGCAAGGGGAGCTGGACAGGTAGGCTGTGCAGTGGCAGGGCTCGGAGGGAGCACGCAGGGTGGGAGCTGAAGGCCAATGAGCTTTGGACCAGTGCTGCAGTTTATTTATGGCCTGCTTAGCAATCCCAGGCAGGCAGTGTGGGTTAAGGCATCTCCTGTCCTGGATTGACAGTACAGATCCAATTAGCCATGAAAGCCTCTAATTATTTGTCCTGAATTGCTCTGGTGGTAACCAAGGCTCTGCTATCTCCTCCTTTTGTCTGTGTCCCAGCTGGAAATGCCCCAGTGTCCCTGCATCTAGAGCAGCAAGTGTGATTTGTGAGCAGAGTCAGCACAACCTAATCAAAGGAGACGGCTGTGAGTTAATGAGGGGATGGACCTGCTTCATTAGTTTTCAGGAGTTCTCTAAAACCCATCCTGAGAGACAAAGGACTGAGATTATGTGTGGCTAAGATAAGGCTCACGTGATGAATTCTTGTAGTGGGAGAACTGGATGGATGGGCTACAGACCATGCGGAGAGAGCCGGGTGGCTGTTGGAAAGGATTTGGAAGCAGAGGGTCCTTCTTGCTGCTCATCTGTTTGTTAATGAACCAGCATAGAGGGAGCAGTTGGCTCTGCTTCTGGAAGAGACATCTCAGCAGAGAAGGAAAGAAGGCCTTTAGGGCCGCAGCCTATCATGCCGATGGAGGTGACCGTCTGGGGGAAATGACCATTGCTCCCTGGGAGAGAAGCTGGGTCTCTAAAGCTTGGCCAACTCAACAGCAATGTTGCAGGGTGGCAGCTGAGAGGGAAGTCATGGGCATGAAATGGGGTTACACAAGCAAGGCCCGAGGACTTATTTTTTTCCAGACATGCATGAGAAGTTACAGCTGTGGATTCTCAACTGCAAAACTATTTTAAGGTGAAAAAAAGCTTTGCAGGGCATTTACAACATCTTGCCGCTCATTCCGGGTGCTCATTGTGCAAAAGAGGAGTCTCTGCTGTCTGCGAGAGAGAATGTGTCGTTTATGTTCTTAGTAACCTTAACTCTGACCGAAAATGGCAGCGAATAGCTCTCAGATGAGACAGGGCAGCCAGCCTTGGTTTTAAAGAAAAATTTTACACAAATAATATTCAGCTCCTATATGAGGGGTCAGCTGAGTGCTTCCACCATTGTTTCTGGGTCACAGGGTCCCTCCAAAATGGGTTTTACGTCACCATCTTGAGATGCTGCCTGAAGGCAAGCCATGGCTTTGCTCACCACACACATTTTCTCTTTGCGTGGATGTGTGAGGCCACTTTTGCAACAAACCCTGCCGGCGACATGACTCTGCCCCTGAGCCCGAGAGAAGGGGACACGGGGAGAATCAGCAAGGGTGCCCACCTTGGGGGAAGCTGGGAGGTGTTCACAGGTGTCCCTGGTGGGACCCAGGTTGCTGGAGGGCTGATTGCATCTCTCTGACCTTCAGCCAAGGGATGTTCGAACGGGACTGGTCTCTGCCGGGGCCAGTGCCCATCTCGCAGGGCTAGGAAGCAGCTGACGCATCCTTCAGGCCCGTTGGTGTCCTGCCCCGGCAGGCCAGAGGCAAGTCTGCCAAGTCCAACCCAGAGAGCTTCCTCCATACAAATGGGGCCGGGGGGGCGGCACGGGCTGCTAACGTACAAAAACTGTTTCTTTCCTGCCTGCTTGGAAAGTGGAGCTATTGAATTTTAAGCAGCAAAGACAAAACTCTACTGAAGAGACCTCTTCTGTGCTTGCTTGGTGAAATCACTGATCACGGTGGTGGGGGACAGGAAGATGCCAGGCTTGGCCTTATTAATGACTCTGTTGTTGTCTGCTCTAGTTTGTTGGTTTTCATTCTGAGAGACCATTTGCCAAAGCGGCCACTGTTTTCCCCAGAGAAGCTTCCTTGCAAGCCGTCCCCGTGGTGGGGGCTGTTCCTCTGCACGGCTGGGCTTCGCAACACCGGCTCCCGGGCCAGCCCGTGGCGTGGCGCTGGCCTGACAGGCTGACCTGCAGTGCTCTGGGGACCTCCTTCGTGGCCACAAAAGCCTGAGCTTGTGAGTGGAGGGGGCACAGGCGAGAGGAGACAGAGGCTCTTTGTTCCACCGGGAGCTTTTCCCCTCTGGCTTTTAAGGGTGCCCAGCCTCACAGCCCTGAGGAGGGGCACCCACTTCTCCTGCCGAGGTCTCTGCTCTCTCCGACAGCACCGACTTGGCTGGGGACGCAGCAGCAGCTTGACTCATGTTTTTCATCCAACACTTTGACCATCCAGCAAAGCAGCTGTGGAGCTGCTCTGCCCTGCCCACCTGCTGTTTCCCACCCCAAGCTCAGAGCATCGGACCCTCCTGCCTGTGTTTTTCTCCTTGAACCACTTAGTTTTAAAATAGAGCAATTATCTTCCTCCAGAAAAGAGCGTGTTTGCGCCAATCTAGGGCAGTCTGACAGCACAGCTCTCTTTGGGAGCGCGGTTGTGTTCCCTGCATGGGTGTCCGGCATGGCTGCACGCAGCAGAGAGGGGGAGGTCACATCTGCGGCTGAGGAGGAGGGTGGTGTCAGTGGCTCGGGGTCTGAGAGGGGCATTGCTGGGGCCGAGCTGTGTCAGTGCTTGGACCCCGTCTTTTCTTTGTAACCACACACGTCAGAGGGGTGCAGGCTTGGCTTTCTGGCAGCAAGGCCAAGATGTGAATGATCCCAAGTCTATGTTCTGCCAAGGTTCACAGCCCTACCTCCATGGCCAAGCCCTGAGGGATCTCTGGATGGGGAAGCTTACCTTGTCCCTGGGTCTACGTGTTAAGAAAATACAAATACTCAGACTTTCACCTACATCTATGTCAACAAGTGATGGATCTGTGGGGCTGGCAGGAGCTTTGAGAGATGTCCCAGTCCACGCTCATGCCTGAAGATTGGACCAGTTCTTACATAGGTCATTGTGAACAGGGGCTTCTCCAACCTGCTCCTAAAATCCCTGCCCATGACCCTTACCTCTTTTACAAAATAGAGAGCTGACCATGATTTGGGGTACATAATTGCTTCTGGAATTAAATGCTCAAAATCTAAGGGGTCCTTTGCCGAATCTTGTTGCGGTGATGAGTTCAGCAGCAGAGTGGATTCTGCCAGCGTCAGCTACCACACCGGCAGTGGTGAGAAGTGTTTACATTCCTGCATTACGTAGGTCGCCTGATCTCCTCTGTCTTGGGATCCTCCTGCTGTCTCACAAGTCTACACCTAGCTGTTGTTTAATTGAAAAATAAGCAGGCAGGTATTCTAGAGGAAAATGAAGCTGGTTTATTCTTTATGGGTCCTTGATGCTCTCCTGACATCTTGTCTGGGGACAACAGCTGTAAGCCTTGAACTTGAATGTTTGTCTTGCAAAGCCAATTGTTTTAATTGGGAACAAAGCCATGGAACAGTGAATGTCTCATGCCGAGAAGGAAAGCAAGCTGACTAGAAGGTGGAGGCTAGGAGTATAAGGTATATCTTTATAACAGAGGGTATTTGACTACAGACACAAAACCAGACTGCTTGTCTTTTGGCTGAGCTTTGTTTCCTTTCGGTGAAGTTGGAGCTACAACCTGCATTCTAGAAGTTGGAGACCTACAGAGGAATCCCAGATGAGCTCTGAGGTACTACTCAATATGTCCATTTGGGCTTGACAGACCTTGAGATGCCAAAGACTGCAGGGGTCTCCATATTCCCTGAGTCAGCAGAGCTTCTCCATCCAGTGGAGCCGTGGAAGAAAAAAATGAAGAGGCAAATTTTCAAAGGCTGAAGGAGTTGAATGTTCTCCATTAAAGCATTGTAAAGCACTGTGATCATCAAGCCTTCCCCAAGTGTCTGTCTTAAGCCAAACTCCTGAGCTCTTCTGGGTGGGGATCCAAGGCTACAAGATACACAAGGTCCATGCTTCCATGGACACCCTCTCAGTGGATCAGGTGGGGCAGAGTTTAAGGCATGGCCCAGCTGAGGAAGAGTTTCCCCAGGGCACAGACAAACTGGGACAGGATTTGGTTGCTTTGAACATCCCCCATAGCAGTGTTAAGCTTTCACCTCTAATATCATAGATGCCTCAGACACTCTCAGGGTTCAACCCACCAGCTTTGTACTCTGAATTACTCCATCACTACAGAGCAAATGCAGTGGTACAGATACAGCCAGGGCTTTGCTAATGCCTGGAGGCAGATTATCGTTAGTCTTTTACTTGACATCTGTCATCTACAGCACCTGGAGTACTGCATCCAGCTCTGGAGCCCCCAACATAAGAAGGATATGGACCTGTTGGAGCAAGTCCAGAGGAGGCCATGAAGATGCACCATAGGAGCACCTCTCCTGTGAGGCCAGGCTGAGAGAGTTGGGGCTGTTCAGTCTGGAGGCCCCGGGGAGACCTTAGAGCGGCCTTCCAGTGCCTAAAGGGGGCCTACAGGAAAGATGGGGAGAAACTCTTCAGCAGGGCCTGTTGTGACACAACAAGGGGCAATGATTTTAAAATAGAGGGAGGTAGATCCAGACCAGACATAAGGAAAAAATATTCTTTCAATGACAGTGGTGGAGCACTGGCCCAGGTTGCCCAGAGAGGTGGTGGATGCCCCATCCCTGGAAACATTCCAGGCCAGGTTGGCTGGGGCTCTGAGCAACCTGCTCTGGTTGGAGATGTCCCTGCTCCTTGCAGGGGGGTTGGACTGGATGACCTTTGAAGGTCCCTTCCAACCCAAACCACTCTATGATTCTATCTTTTACCAAGGCAGAGCAGTGTTCGTGGATTAAGCTCCACTGCTCTCCTACACTGGGTAAACTCACTGATATTGTGTCTTTTTCATGCTGGAAATTGAGATTTGCAGAGGTGAAGTGAGTTGGTGAAGGAAGCCAGAGCTGTGCGGAGGGAGAGGAGAAGAACCCAGGAAAGCTGTAAAGCTGCCATTTTAGCTTGCTGTACTGTACCCTGAGAACATCATCCTTGCTGGAGCACCCAGCCCAGCTGTTGATCTAGTGGGAGCTGCTGGAGATTTGCAAGTAGAAGAGCTTTAAAAAACGGACAATGCGGATTGAACCTGACATCCCATCAGATTCTCCTTCTCTTGGTCTCTGATCTACCAATAAGCACCTCTTCCATTTTGCATATAACATGACCTATTGTATAAATAC